>JARQOD010001856.1:45356-88839 GCA_033576555.1 Oophaga sylvatica | reverse complement strand
CAATTACTGAGCGCTGCTGCCTATGTGCCCCTATTACTGCACCTGATACCCCAATACTGAGCCGCTGCTGCCGTATGTGTCCTATTACTGCACTGATACCCAATACTGAGCCGCTGCTGCCGTATGTGTCCCTATTACTGCTCCTGATACCCAATACTGAGCCGCTGCTGCCGTATGTGTCCTATTACTGCACCTGATACCCCAATACTGAACCGCTGCTGCCGTATGTGTCCTATTACTACACCTGATACCCCAATACTGAGCCGCTGCTGCCGTATGTGTCCCTATTACTGCACCTGATACCCCAATACTGAGCCGCTGCTGCCGTATGTGTCCCTATTACTCACTGATACCCCAATACTGAGCCGCTTTTGCCGTATGTGTCCCTATTACTGCACCTGATACCCCAATACTGAGCCCTGCTGCCGTATGTGTCCCTATTACTAGCACCTGATACCCAATACTGAGCCGCTGCTGCCGTATGTGTCCCTATTACTGCACCTGATACCCCAATACTGAGCCGCTTCTGCCGTATGTGTCCCTATTACTACACCTGATACCCCAATACTGAGCCGCTGCTGCCGTATGTGCCCCTATTACTGCACCTGATACCCCAATACTGAGCCGCTGCTGCCGTATGTGCCCCTATTACTACACCTGATACCCCAATACTGAGCCCTGCTGCCGTATGTGCCCTATTACTGCACCTGATACCCCAATACTGAGCCGCTGCTGCCGTATGTGTCCCTATTACTGCACCTGATACCCCAATACTGAGCCGCTGCTGCCGTATGTGTCCCTATTACTGCACCTGATACCCCAATACTGAGCCGCTGCTGCCGTATGTGTCCCTATTACTGCACCTGATACCCCAATACTGAGCCGCTGCTGCCGTATGTGTCCCTATTACTGCACCTGATACCCCAATACTGAGCCGCTGCTGCCGTATGTGTCCCTATTACTGCACCTGATACCCCAATACTGAGCCGCTGCTGCCGTATGTGTCCCTATTACTGCACCTGATACCCAAACTGAAGCCGCCTTGCCGTATGCCATACGCCCTATACCCCAATACTGAGCCGCTGCTGCCGTATGTGTCCCTATTACTGCACCTGATACCCCAATACTGAGCCGCTTTGCCGTATTGTCCCTATTACTACACCTGATACCCCAATACTGAGCCGCTTTGCCGTATGTGTCCCTATTACTGCACCTGATACCCCAATACTGAGCCGCTGCTGCCGTATGTGCCCCTATTACTGCACCTGATACCCCAATACTGAGCCCTGCTGCCGTATGTGTCCCTATTACTGCACCTGATACCCCAATACTGAGCTGCTGCTGCCGTATGTGTCCCTATTACTGCACCTGATACCCCAATACTGAGCCACTGCTGCCGTATGTAGTCCCTATTACTACACCTGATACCCCAATACTGAGCTGCTGCTGCCGTATGTGTCCCTATTACTGCACCTGATACCCAATACTGAGCTGCTGCTGCCGTATGTCCCTATTACTGCACCTGATACCCCAATACTGAGCCACTGCTGCCGTATGTGTCCCTATACTGCCTGATACCCAATACTGACTGCTGCTGCCGTATTGTCCCTATTACTGCCCTGATACCCCAATACTGAGCGCTGTTGCCGTATGTCCCTATTACTGACTGATACCCAATACTGAGCCACTGCTCCGTATGTGTCCCTATTACTGCACCTGATACCCAATACTGAGCTGCTGCTTGCCGTATGTGTCCCTATTACTGCACCTGATACCCCAATACTGAGCCACTGCTGCCGTATGTGCCCTATTACTGCTCCTATACCCCAATACGAGCCGCTGCTGCCATATGTGTCCCTATTACTGCACCTGATACCCAATATCGAGCCGCTTTTGCCGTATATGTCCCTATTACTACACCTGATACCCCAATACTGAGCCACTGCTGCCGTATGTGTCCCTATTACTACACCTGATACCCCAATACTGAGCCACTGCTGCGTATGTCCCTATTACTGCTCCTGATACCTTCACTGAATACAGATTTTACCTGAGAAATGAAAGATCAGTCGAGACGGAGAAAGAAGCCGATTTCGGTGATAAATTCATTTCTTATTTTCATGTGTACAATTGATTTATGAAATAAAAATAACGACGTTTCCTCTTTGCACAAGCAGTGCGCTTCTTACCCTCGTCCCTAGTTGCATAACGGCGGCTTTGTTTTCATGACTATACTCACAAATATGGGTCAAAGCTGACAGCTCTTTTTCGCTCTGGTGACATTGCTGTATAACGCTGAGCAGAAGGACAAACACTGTCTGTAATCTGCCTGGATGGAGAAGGCTTTTAGGATTCCTTGCAATATATGTATAATGCTTTTCCTACAGATAAGGGTTTACAATCCTTTTATAGCACATTATGCTTGTGATAAGGTGATTGTGGTATAATTCCTGTCTGATGTCAGACGAATAAATTCGACAGAATGCTCAGATGTTGTTGCATTGCATCATATATTCTTTGCCTTCTCCTTTCATTGAAATTATTAGGACCTTTGATTGTTTTTTTTATGTTTATATATGGTAATAAAGAGTTGCGCAGTTTCATATAGCTAGGAATAATTTACAAATAATGAAATTAATTTCCAGTTTGCATTAATTTCATCTGCTGAAAATAACAAATCATCCTTATTGCTGCCTGTCCCTGACATTGCTGCTGCAATATTGTCCAGCCTACAGTACATGACTACTGCAGAAATGACCTAGGCTCGCTGATTACTGCTGAGCTCAGTGATTGCTGCTGTTGGGTAATTTTATGAAAACTGGACAGATATTTGTCAGTCTACAGTATGCCGCAGTCAAAGATTGAAATGAACAATGATATTATCGATGTCTATTCCAAGAATGCACTTTTTCTTATATGTGGCTGTTAGAGCAGGATGTCTCTCTTAGAATCTACCTCAAGACATTAATATAAATGAAAGTGGGTGTTACCAGTTTAATGACATGTACCAGACAGGTAATGACTCACAGTCCGCTCTTCTGATCTACATGTCTCACACTGGTAACACCGCTTAATTTACAGTAAGCTCTAGAGGCAGATTCTCAAGGAGATCTATGTCCAGCTCCTGGCCAGCAGGAAGATGCTTGGGAGCAGTTTGCTTTTAAAGAAAGATGTCAAACCCTTTAACACCTTATCTCATTAAAAAGAAACAAAGTGTAACTATGATTTCAGAATAACTTGCTGCAGAATGTCTGTGTCTGTGTTTAGTCCTCCCACCTCAGAGAACTTGCTGCAGAATGTCTGTGTCTGCCTCTAGCTCCTCCACCTCAGGAGAGCTTGCAACAGGATGTCAATGTCCGCCTCTAGCTCCTCCCACCTCAGGAGAACTGCTGCAGAATGTCTGTGTCTTCCTCTTGCTCCTCCCACCTCAGAAGAACTTGCTGCAGGATGTCCATGTCTGCCTCTAGCTCCTCCCACCTCAGGAGAACTTGCTGCAGAATGTCTGTGTCTGCCTCTACTCCTCCCACATCAGGAGAGCTTGCAGCAGGATGTCTATGTCTGCCTCTAGCTCCTCCACCTCAGGAGAACTTGCTGCAAATGTCTGTGTCTGCCTATAGCTCCTCCCACCTCAGGAGAACTTGCTGCAGAATGTCTGAGTCTATCTCTAGCTCCTCCTGCCTCTGGAGAACTTGCTGCAGAATGTCAATGTCCACCTCTAGCTCCTCCCACCTCAGGAGAACTTGCTGCAGAATGTCTATGTCTGCCACTAGCTCCTCCCACCTCAGGAGAACTTGCTGCAGAATGTCTATGTCTGCCTCTAGCCCCTCCCACCTCAGGAGAGCTTACAGCAGATGTCAGTGTCCGCCTCTAGCTCCTCCCCCTCAGGAGAACTTGCTGCAGAATGTCTGTGTCTGCCTATAGCTCCTCCCACCTCAGGAGAACTTGCTGCAGAATGTCTGAGTCTATCTCTAGCTCCTCCTGCCTCTGGAGAACTTGCTGCAGAATGTCAATGTCCACCTCTAGCTCCTCCCACCTCAGGAGAACTTGCTGCAGAATGTCTATGTCTGCCACTAGCTCCTCCCACCTCAGGAGAACTTGCTGCAGAATGTCTGTGTCTGCCTCTAGCCCCTCCCACCTCAGGAGAGCTTACAGCAGGATGTCAGTGTCCGCCTCTAGTTCCTCCCGCCTCAGGAGAACTTGCTGCAGAATGTCTGTGTCTGCCTCTAGCTCCTCCGACCTCAGGAGAACTTGCTGCAGAATGTCTGTGTCTGCCTCTAGGTCCTCCCACATCAGGAGAGCTTGCAGCAGGATGTCAATGTCTGCCTCTAGCTCCTCCCACCTAAGGAGAACATGCTGCAGAATGTCAGTGTCTGCCTCTAGCTCCTCCCACATCAGGAAAGCTTGCAGCAGATGTCAATGTCTGCCTCTAGCTCCTCCCACCTCAGGAGAACATGCTTCAGAATGTCTGTGTTTGCCTATAGCTCCTCCCACCTCAGGAGAACTTGCTGTTGAATGTCTGAGTCTATCTCGAGCCCCTCCCACCTCAGGAGAACTTGCTACATAATGTCTATGTCTGCCTCTAGCTCCTCTTAATTCAGGAGAACTTGCTGCAGAATGTGTCTGCCTCTAGCTCCTCCCACTTTAGGAGAACTTGATGAAGAATGTCTGCCTCTAGCGTCTCCCATCTCTGGAGAACTTGCTACAGAATATCTGTGTCTGCCTCTAACTTCTCCCACCTCAGGTGAACTTGCTACAGAATGTCTGTGTCTGCCTTTGGCTCCTCCTACTTCAGGAGAACTTGCTGCAGAATGTCTGTGTCTGCCTTTAGCTCCTCCTATTTCAGGAGAACTTGCAGCAGAATGTTTGTGTCTGCCTTTCGCTCTGCCCGCTTCTTCTTATATTTTTAAAAGCACCATTGCCATCTTTTATTGTAGGTGTGGGAACATTTGTGTTTGCTAAAGACTGATGTTACATATGAATTGAAAGTGAAAGATCAGTGCAGGAGGAGAAAGAACCAAATTTCTCTGATATTGTATATTGCAACGTTGATTGTGCCTTCAAAAAATGACCTATAATTTAAATAATTTTTTATGTTGAATGTATTTTTTTTAATTTGTCATGTTCCAATGTGTACTAAAAAAAAATTCAGCTTTTACAGACTCAAAAACTTGAGTTAAACAATAGGTCAATTTCTGATGATACATTCCCTTTAACCAGCTATCTAGTGACCCAGAGTAGTTTATACAGTGGTGGCCGAGCATGTCTAATACTGCTCCATTCAAATCTATAGGAGACGTGAAAATAGGCAAGCACACACTTTTGACTGCTCCTAACGGTACACAGGCTTGATTTTATCGATGACTTTTATTTTTACAGCATTTTTGCTTTCGATAATTACTCACCATAGTTTATCTTTACTTTTTAAGTTAATTGTGGCTATTAATTTTCGTAGGTAGAATTCAAGTTCTCAAGTCATGGCTCAGAAGCTAACTCCAGATGATTTGTTTCAAAGACCGACGAGAGACTCAGTCTCATCCCTTGACTCAGACAAGATACCCACAACTGAGACCACCGGAGAGGAATCTTCTGACAGTGAAGGAGAACAGGAGGGTATATCCCACAAACTCATCCGTAAGGTGTCCACATCAGGACAAATTCGAAGTAAGGTAAGAAGAACCATGAGCATAAAAGTTGTGATTTCTGTTACTAGACAGTATGGAGAAGGTGTTATCCATTACTGGGGACATTTCGTTTTACTTGAATACAAGTATTTAGGGTTAAAAATTATTTTTTCAATGTAATTTTTATTAAAGATTTTGTACCATTTTGCTCTTACATGCTCTTTTTCCCCCTACACATTCAACTTTGATGTGATCTATAGTCAAAACTCACCTTAGATAAGCTAAAAAAGATAAGAAAAAGTTTTGCACTCTCCCAATGGACCATCAGAATGAATTCACTGATATATTCTGAATCAACTCATTCTTCAAATGTCCCTCAAAGGTGGACAAACCCTATAAAAAATGCTTTTCCAAAAAATAATTTACATAAAAGCAATAGTTTTAGAGTTTCGTTCCATGGCATCTTCTGTGTTGATCACTCCTCCTTGTTGATTTTTGATACAATAACTAGAACCAGAACAAGTGGGTTCTAAGAAATATTAATGTTGGGAGCCAGGAATATAATTTCTAAATACTTAATCTGCTCTGAATGATTAAGTATCTAGAAAAGATCCCGTCTGAGAAACCAGAAATTAAATTCTGAAGGGGCACAAGCCTGGGTAGACTTTTTCATAGCCATTTTTCCCCTCCCCAACTCATGGGGACCTGGTTCATGAGGAAGATGATAAATTGCTTCATCTCCAAAGATTACGTAACTTGTCCGTTATTATTAGCTAATAAGACATTTACATGTGTCACCTCAGGACAAATATTCACGGTGGGGATGAATTGCAGCTCCTTAGTTGTGATCTCTGCCCTGTTAAAGAGTAACTGCTGTTTTAATATTGATATTCCCTCCATAAATCAATAGTACAGGTGCAAATAAGAAACTTTAGAATGTATCTTATTAGAGAAATCCACTTTTTCTGCCTTCTGAACTGATCGTTGACTCTCAAAATTCTCAATTTCCAGGAAAATCTGTTTTCAGTGAAGACAGATTTTCCCATTACTGAGATAGGAGATGACAGTGTTGCTCCTCCCACTTCTATCTACATAGAATTCTACAAGCACCAACCGCCATCTTCTATCTCAGTAATGGAAAAATCTGTTTTCACTGAATACAAATTTTACTGATTTTACCCCGAATGAAAGATCAGTCCAGAAGGAGAAATAAGTGAATTTCTCTGTTTAGGCGTATCACATGCTTATGCTTATTTTCATGTGTACTATTGATTTATGAAATGAAAATTAAAACAACGATTACTTTTTAAATATTTTGGTCGGACAATTACAGCACTTCTGAGATGAATAGAAGGACCCATATAGAGACAGGAATAAATCCCCTGAAAAGTTACTTTTTCTTTGGGGTCAATGTTTGATTTATGGACAGTATGTGGCATTAGATTGACCACACAAGCATCGGGATGGACATAGGGTCAGACCTCATTGAGCTGACGCATCACTTAAGAGCTTTGATACTGGGGTACAAATCCTTGCGATCAGGCAGCGGATCGCACAAGGGATCTGCAGGGTATCTATCCGGTACTATGCAGAGTTCCCATTTCACACTGCTGAAGGACATCAAACAAATATATATCACTAAACAAAATTATTAATGTTTGCACTAATTTTTGTCGTCTTTTTGTGGAGTATCTTTGAATTTTATCTATTTAGAAATAAAAGTACAGTTTTAGTAGATTTTTTTCTGTTAGCCTATTCTGATTGTTCCTCCAGTAATAACATTGAATATCACTCTGCTCATAGGACAGACCAATTCCTATTACCAGTGGCGTAACTAGAGTCTCAAGGGCCCCGCTGCAAAAATAAACTAATAGTGCCCCCTCCCTGGCACCTTTCTGTAATAATGTCTCCCATCCTGGCCCCTTTCTGTAATAGTGTCCCAATCCTGACACCTTCCCGTTCTGGTATAATGTACCCCATCCTGTGTGCCTTCCAGTAATAATGTCTCCCATCCTGGCCCCTTTTTGTAATAGTGTCCCAATCCTGACACCTTCCTGTTCTGGTATAATGTACCCCTTCCTGTGTGCCTTCCAGTAATAATGTCTCCCATCCGGGCCCCTTTCTGTAATAGTGTCCCAATCCTGGCACCTTCCAGTAATAATGTCTCCCATCCTGGCCCTTTCTGTAATAGTGTCCCAATCCTGGCACCTTCCTGTAATAATGTCTCCCATCCAGGGTCTCTTTCTGTAACAGTGTCCAAATGCTGACAGCTTCCTGTAATCATGTCTCTCATCCTAGAACCCGTTCTGGTATAATGTACCCCATCCTGTGTCCCTTCCAGTAATAATGTACCCCATCCTGTGCCCCTTTCAGTAATAATTTCCTCCATCCTGAACCCCATCCTGTAATAATGTCTCCAATCCTGGCCCCTTCCTTATATAATGTCCCCCATCCTGAGTCCCTCCTGTAATAATGTCCCCCATCCTGCCCCCCTCCTGTAATAATGTCTACCATCCTGGGGCCCTATCTGGTATAATGTTCGCCATCCTATAATAATTCCCCCATCCTGGTATACTGTCCCCTATCCTGGGCCCCATTCTTGTATAATGGGCACCATCCTGGGCCCCTTAGTGGTGTTGTCAGGGGTTACCGCAACAAAGAGGAGCCAGAAGAACGCAGTGTCTGATTGCTCCCACTCCTGTGCTGAAGCGTTTTACCTACTTTTTAAATGGTGTTATATTCTTGTTGGGAGCTCAGGGAGTCTGGGCTCTCAGCTGAGCTTAGTTAGCCACTCCTATCCCCTACTGTGTATAATCTGGGTCCTGACTGACACACATTGTCAGAGCTAGCTTATGCTTCATGGCTTGGAGGAGAGGTGTTTTGGTCGTTATATGACAAGCAGTTTGGAGGAGTTCCTTGTGACTGTTGCGTGAGTTTGTAAGTGTGATAATTCCCTTCCCTTCTCTTACTTTGGTTTTTCCCCTTCCTCCACACTCTGGTACATTCCTCTGTTATATGTGAGTGAATATTTGTATGATTGGTATCTTCTGTTAACCCTTGTTTGTGTTGCCTTGTTCGGCCGGTTGGTGTACTGCGGTGCACAGTAGTGCCAGTCTTCCTTGGGTGGGGGAAGGGAACAGACAGAGGACTGATTCAGGAGATAAGGTAAGGTTGGTGGCCCCGGCATCTTCACCTTCAGAAGTATCCCAGGGAATAGGGCGAGCTAGGGCGCCCCCTAGTAGTAGGGACAGGAAGGAGCCCCTGGTCCCGGTTCACCCGAAAACTGAGTCGTGACAGGTATAATGTCTGTTCTGCAGCTGTTTTTCAACACATTAAACAAATCATGATTCTTCTTGCCTTCCTTCACTCCCACAACGTGCGGCGTCCTCTTCTGTAGCCTGCAGGTAACTTCAGCTTGCCAGTCATGGGCAGTACATGATGTCACTGGCATGCCGATGTTATCTGCCAGTTGCTTGTATTGTGACGTTAGGTCCCTCCACTGCAATACACTTCACCTGAATGTGCATCCTCAGTGGTTCATACAGCTCGTGGGCCTCCTCCCTTACAGACCTGGTCATGGTCGTACCCTGTGACCGCGATCATTACCCCCTGACTACCTTATGTTATTATAATACAGAGCGCTAATCTCGAAGAGATCTGGTCACATCACACAAGGCGTCCGATCTGTCAGTATGGTCTAGAGAGGAGAAGCTGAGCAGAATGATGCGTAGGTTTGTTGGAGAAGATTCCATATAACTTGTATTTTATTCATTGCAATCCCTGTGCTTGTATGTATAGGAGTCCAGTGAGCGGTGCTACTAGTGACTGATAGGAGTCCAGTGGGCGGTGCTCCTAGTGACTGACAGCTCTACATGCAGTCATGCAGGGAATCACAGAATAGGACCGCTCACTGGACTCCTATACATACAACACCATACAAATGGATAAGTTTCACAAAAGTTGGATTTTTTTTTTTTACTTAGATCCACAAATAATTGATCTTTGTTGAAAAACGTCACTCCAAAGCTTTCTTAAATATGGTCACCACATGTGAAGTGTGCGTTTTTGTGTTCATCCTCCCAGCATGTGTTTGGATGAGCATATTTCATGTGTGCTGGTCTAGAAATAGTTAAATATCATCACAAAATAAGATTTCTCATTAATGTGAGTTGGTGGATACATGGCTCTGCTCAGTACATATTATTTATGTTATTTCGCTGTTTATATCAGCATATGGCGATGCCCAGAATTCATGGGTTTCTTAAATATTATTATCACTTTTTTAATTGAATGTTCTTTCTCTTCTGGTGCTCGATAATTGGTAAAAAAAAATCAGGTCATTTGGATGTTTTGGGTTGTCATTATGATTTAGAAAGAGAAAACACAGTAGTCTGACAATAAATAGCTTCATCCAACCTCTAACCATGAATGGAGAAAAAGTTTTGGTGTTATCATTCATATTCTCTGAAAAATGCCATGAAAGCAAAAATTCTGCCGGGGTATGTAAACTTTTGAGCGCAACTGTATATACAGTGTGATGGGCCCATAGCTCCCCAATACATAGTAAGATGGATCTACAGTTACCCTATACACAGTATGATGTGCCTACAACTCCCCTATAAATAGTATGGTGGACCTACAGCTCCTCTATACACAGTATGATGGGCCCACAACTCCCTTATACACAGTATGATGGACCTATAGCTTCCCTAATCATAGTATGATGGGTCTATAGCTCCTATATACATAGTATGATGGGCCCACAACTTCCCTATACACAGTATGATGGACCTACATCTACCCTATAAACAGTATGATGGGCCTAAAGCTCCTCTATACATAGTGTGATGGGCCCACAACTCCCTTATACACAGTATGATGGATCTACAGCTCCCCTATACATAGTATGATGGGTCTGCAGCTCCCCTATACATAGTATGATGGGTCTGCAGCTCCCCCATACATAGCATGATGGTCCTACAGCTTCCCTATACATAGTATCATGGGTCTGCAGCTCCCCTATACATAATTTGATGGTCCTACAGCTCCCCTATACATAGTGTGATGGGCCCAAAGCTCCTCTATATACAGTATGATGGGCCCACAACTCCCCTATACACAGTATGATCCCACAGCTCCCCTATACACCGGGTGATGGACCTACAGCTACCCCATATACAGTATGATAGGCCTAAAGCTCCTCTATTCATAGTGTGATGGTCCCACAACTCCCTTATACACAGTAGGATGGATCTACAGCTCCCCTATGCATAGTATGATGGTCCTACTGCTTCCCTATACATAGTATCATGGTCTGCAGCTCACCTATACATAGTATGATGGTCCTACAGCTCCCCTATACATAGTATGATGGGTCTATAGCTTCCCTATACATAGTATGATGGTCCTACAGCTCCCCTATACATAGTATGATGGTCCTATAGCTTCCCTATACATAGTATGATGGTCCTGCAGCTCCCCTATACATAGTATGATGGGTCTATAGCTCCTCTATACATAGTATGATGGTCCTACAGCTCCCCTATGCATAATATGATGGGCCTACAGCCCCTCTATACTTAGTATGATGGTCCTACAATTCCCCTATACATAGTATGATGGACATACAGCTACCCTATGTACTGTATGATGAGTCTACAGCTCCCCTATAAATAGTATGATGGGCCCAAAGCTCCTCTATACACAGTATGATGGGCCCACAGCTCCCCTATATACAGTAATATGGGCCCACAACTCCCCTATACACAGTATGATCCCACAGCTCCCCTATACACCGTGTGATGGACCTACAGCTACCCTATATACAGTATGATAGGCCTAAAGCTCCTCTATTCATAGTGTGATGGTCTCAAAACTCCCTTATACACAGTAGATGGATCTACAGCTCCCTATGCATAGTATGATGGTCCCTACTGCTTCCCTATACATAGTATCATGGGTCTGCAGCTCACCTATACATAGTATGATGGTCCTACAGCTCCCCTTTACATAGTTTGATGGGTCTAAGCTTCCCTATACATAGTATGATGGTCCTACAGCTCCCCTATACATAGTATGATGGTCCTATAGCTTCCCTATACATAGTATGATGGTCCTACAGCTCCCCTATACATAGTATGATGGTCCTATAGCTCCTCTATACATAGTATGATGGCCTGCAGCTCCCTATGCATAATATGATGGCCTACAGCCCCTCTATACTTAGTATGATGGTCCTACAATTCCCCTATACATAGTATGATGGACATACAGCTACCCTATATACAGTATGATGAGCCTACAGCTCCCACTATAAACAGTATGATGGGCCTAAAGCTCCTCTATACATAGTGTGATGGGCCACAACTCCCTATACACAGTATGATGGATCTACAGCTCCCCTATACATAGTATGATGGTCTGCAGCTCCCCTATACATAGTATGATGGGTCTGCAGCTCCCCCATACATAGCATGATGGTCCTACAGCTCCCTATACATAGTATATGGGTCTGCAGCTCCCCTATACATAATATGATGGTCCCACAGCTCCCCTATACATGTTGATGGGACCTACAGCTACCCTATATACAGTATGATGGCCTAAAGCTCCCTATACATAGTGTATGGTCCCACAACTCCCTATACACAGTAGGATGGATCTACAGCTCCCCTATATCAGTATGATGGTCCTACTGCTCCCTATACATAGTATATGGTCCTACAGCTCACCTATACATAGTATGATGGTCCTACAGCTCCCTATACATAGTATGATGGTCCTATAGCTTCCCTATACATAGTATGATGGTCCTACAGCTCCCTATACATAGTATGATGGTCCTATAGCTTCCCATACATAGTATGATGGTCCTGCAGCTCCCTATACATAGTATGATGGTCATTGAGCTCCCTATACATAGTATGATGGGCCTACAGCTCCCCTATACATATGATGGCCTACAGCTTCCCCTATACATAGTATGATGGTCTACAGCTCCCTATACATAGTATGATGGGCTCATACAGCTACCTATGTACAGTAATGATTGGGCTAAGCTCCCTATACATAGTATGATGGCCCAAGCTCCCCTATACATCAGTATGATGGGCCCACACCCTATACAGTATATAGCCTAAGTCCTATCAGATGCCCACAACTCCTACCGTATGACACTAGTATGATGAATGTATGGTCCACCCTATACTAGCTACACTCCCTATACTATAGAGGCTAGTCCTATACAGTATATGGCCTACAGCTCACCCTATACATAGTATGATGGTCCTACAGCTCCCTATACATAGTTGATGGTCCCACAGCTCCCTATACATAGTATGATGTTAGTATCTAGATGCACTGGTCCTATAGCTTCCTATACCATAGTATGATGGTCCTACAGCTCCCAACAAGTTTATTAACTAAACTAGTATATGTCCTACAGTCCTATACTATTGAGTCATACGCCATTACATAAAGTCCTACGGAGCTCCTTAATGTAGTTGTCCTCTCTTAAATATGAGGCCTCAGTCCCTCTAAGAACTTAGTATGATGGTCCTACTTCCCCTATACATAGTATGATGGCATACAGCTACCCTATATACAGTACATGATGAGCCACAGCTCCCCTATAACAGTATGATGGTCCTACAGCTCCTCTATACATAGTATGATGGCCCCCACTGTATATCCCCACTGTATGAGGGCCCCCACAGTGGTAATCCACTATGTAATGATGGGCTTCCAAACATTATGATACCCCCACAGTGATATAAACTCTCACAAGTTTATTTAAAATAAAAACATCATAACTCACCTATTCCAGGATCTGATGACTAATCCTGCAAGTGCCGACAACACATTGACATCAAAGCCAATACATGGACGTTGACGTCCTTGAATGCCCCGATGCTTCTGTCCCTGCCGTTCGTAGACCGCAGTCATGAAGCGACCATGGTCTACAGAAAGAAGAGCATAGTGCAGGAGATCGTGTCTCCACCGCACAGCTTAACTATTCAGCTTGCTGTGCATGCTCACACTGTTAAGGTAGCAGTAGCTCCGCTGGCCTTTCAAAGCGTAAGGTCCAAGGTAACCGCCCTCTGCCTCCCCTTGTAGCTACGCTGCTGGCCCAAACTTCAGCTAATGCCATATATTCTAAATACAGTGGCATGTAAAAGTTGGAACCCTGTCAAAATACTGTATGTGAACATTAGCAAGTTGAAGATGAAATGCTCTCTACGGCTGGTTCACATTAGCGTTTGAGTCGCAGCGTGTGCTGCGGACTTTTTCTAAAGCTCTGCCTACTTCTGCATGCTTTCTGCGTACCTATCTTTAACATTGGGTACTCAGGGACATGAGTTGTATGCGGATGTGTCCGCGTGCGGCGTTTTGACTAGCCTGCCAAACGCAACATGTTGCATTTTCTTGCGTTCGGCGGGCACGTCAAAACGCCACAAAATTACTTTTTTACATTTTAAAACTTACTAAAAGGAAAATGGGCCAATGCAAAAGTTTGGGCACCCTGCATGGTTAGTACCTTGTAGCACCCCCTTTTGAAAGTTTCATAGCTTGTAATTGCTTTTTGTAGCCAGACAATAGTCTTTCAATTCTTATTTGAGGGATTTTCATCCATTCTTCCTTAGAAAATTCTGCCAGTTCTGTGAGATTCTTGGGTCGTCTTACATCCTCTGCTATTTTGAGGTCTCGCCGCAGATTTTCAATCTGAGGCCATTGTAAAACCTTCAGCTTGCGCCTTTTGAGGTCGTCTATTGTAGCTTTTGATGTGTTTAGGACCATTATCCATTTGTAGAAGACATCCTCATCCTCTTTTCAACTCCAGCTTTTTTATAGATGATGTTATGTTTGCATCAAGAATTTGTTGAAATTGTATTGAATCCATTCTTCCCTCTAACTGTGAGATGTTCCCCGTGTCATTAGCTGCAACAGAACTCCAAAGTATGATTGATCCACCCCCATGCTTAATGGTTGGCAGATGTTCTTTTCCTGAAACTCAGTGCCCTTTTTTCTCCAGACACCTTTGATCATTGAGTTCTATTTTATCCTCATCGGTCCACAGAATTTGTTTCCAAAATGCATCAGGCTTGTTTAGATGGTTCTTTGCATACGTTTGATGCTGAATTTTATAGTGAGGACGCAGAAGAAGTTATCTTCTGATGCCTCTTCCATGAAGGTCATATTTGTGCAGGTGTCTCTGAACAGTAGAACAATGTACCACAACTCCAGAGTCTGCTAAATCTTTCTGAAGGTCTTTTGAAGTGAAATTTTGCTTGGTCTTCCAGACCTTATCTTGACCTCCACTGTTCCTGGTAGCTGCCATTTCTTAATTACGTTTCGAGCTGAGGAAAGGGCAACTTGGAAATGCTTTGCTATATTCTCTCCTGCTTTCTGGACCTTCACCATTTTAGTTTTCAGAGTGCTAGGCAGCTGCTTAGATGAACCCATGGCTGCTGTTTTTTGGCACAGGGTTAAGGGAGGCTGGGTTTTTATAAAGCTGGGAAATTTGCATCACCTGGCCTTTCCTAACGATGATGGTGAACAAGACATAACCCTAAAAGGCTAATTAGGGTCTGAAACCTTGGTCAATGTTATCTGAGCACACAAATCTCCAAGGATGCCCTTGCATTTGTCCATTTTCATTTTTGTAATTTTTAAAATATAAAAAATGATAATGCCATATATACTCGAGTATAAGCTGAGTTTTTCAGTACATTTGTATGTGCTGAAAATGCCCCCCTTGGCTTATATTCGAGTGAGGGTCCAGAAGATGGAGGAGGAGCGGCAGCGGTGGAGCAGTGGATCACAGAAGGCAGGAGCTGGCTATTGGTGCTAAAGACTGTGCCTGCTGATAAAGAGAAATGAATAGTCACTGCACTGACAGTGAATATTCATTTCTCTGTAATAGCGGGCACAGTAGTCGCAGCCGCCAGCTTCCTGCAGCTGCCGGGCTGTCACGTGTGCCCGCTACATAAGACAGATGAATATATACTTCTCTCCACTCCCACAGGAGTGGAGAGAAGTGAATATTCATTTTCTTAAGTAGCGAGCACACGTGACCTCTCGGCGGTTGCGGCTGACACTGTGCACGCTAGTGCATTTATCAATGAATACTCACTTCCCTCCACGCACATAGTCCCGGCGTGGAGAGCAGTGAATATTCCGGCAGCTGTGCTCTGCTTGTAAGCAGCACATGATGCCCCTGCCATGTGCTGCTTACAAGCATAAATCAGCTGCTGGCACCGGAACAAGACGCAGATGCTGCGAGGGAGCGCAGGAAGGTAAGTGGGATGGTTTAATTTTTTTTAATGGTTTTTGATGGGAGCCATTCATACCAGGATGGGGACAGGGGCAAATCATACAAGGATAGGGATGAGGAACCATGCAGACCAGGATAGGGATGAGGAACCATGCATACAATGATGGGGATGAGGAGTCATGCAGACCAGGATGGGATGAGGAGTCATGTAGACCAGGATGGGGATGAGGTACCATGCATACAAGGATGGGCATGAGGAGTCATACAGACCAGGATGGGGATGAGGATCCATGCATACAAGGATAGTCATGAGGAGTCATGCATACTAGGATAGGGATGAGGAAACATGCATAGAAGGATGGGGATGAGGAGTCATGCAGACCAGGATGGGGATGAGGAGTCATGCAGACCAGGATGGGGATGAGGAACCATGCATACAAGGATGGGGATGAGGAGTCATACAGACCAGGATGGGGAAGAGGATCCATGCATACAAGGATAGTCATGAGGAGTCATGCATACTAGGATAGGGATGAGGGGACAATGCATACCTGGCTTATACTTGAGTCAATAAGTTTCCCAGTTTTTTTGTGATAAAATTAGGTGCCTCGGCTTATACCTGGATCAGCTTATACTCGAGTATATATGGTATATATATTTTTACCTAAAATGCAAAGTAAATCTGTCATTAAGTTTAGTGCATAAAAAAAATCTGATTCTACTTCATCAGGATTTGGCACCAAAAATGCAGCACAACCTGATATGCGCATTTTTGCAGTGATTTTTCAGCATTTTTTGCACCACCTCTGCCTTTCAATGGGTGAAAAACGCTGAAAAAAATGAAAGAAGTGACATGCTCAGCATTTTGCAAAAGCCAAAGTTTTGCACAAAATACTGGGAGCAAAAAAACAAGCTGTGTGCATGAGATTTCTGAAATCTCACAGACTTTGCTGGTACTGTAAAACACAGGTGAAAATTTGCATAAAAAAATGTATAAAAACAGATGCTGAAAAAAACATAATGTGTGAACATAGCCTAACTGTTCACAATAATAGTAATTTTAACCAGGGGTGCCTAAACTTTTACATGCCACTGTAAATATTCTAGGATAAATTACAATATACATTTTGGGGTGTTTTTTGTCCTGTTAATTAAATAGAAAGCAAAAATACATAATGTGCTCCTTCCTACTTTGTCCTTCGAGGCCTGGATTTGAGTCAAATAACACATTATGGCCACATATTGTATATTTCTAAAAACTGCAGAATCGTAGATAATACATGTTGAGCGGCGTCACTCTTTTAGTACCTGCTGTGTTACTGACAAACATGGATTAATAAATTTCTGCAAAAAAAAAAAATATATATGCAAAAAAATTAAATATTTAAATTTATTGTCCACTTTGTATTAATTCTCATGAAGCACCTCATTTGTTAACCAACTTTTTCAAAGCTGTTTTTAATACTTTGAGGTGAGTAGTTTTAACTGGGTGATTTTATGCCGTTCTTCTAAGATATAGGTCTCTCAAATCCACATCAAAGGTGAATTGGTCCTTTAATAAATAGTTTTTGAAAATTTCCTGGAAAATGTGAAAAAAATTGCTGCTAAAGTTTGAAGCCTTCTAGTATCTTAAAAAAATCTAGGAACACTTAAAAATGACACCGGTCAATGATAGTTAGGGCATAGGAGACTGCACTCTGGCTAGGACGCTGTTTTACATGATCTAATTCGATCATCTCCGGCTGCTTCTGGATGACCATGGGGTACAAAGGAGCCTTCTGGTTGTAACTTTCTCAACATCTCAACATGCAAGTGGTACATTCACAACATTTTTCTCTATCGCCTGTTTACCAATCTAATAGAATCTCTTGTTGGATGTTGGCCTTTTTATTGTTGCAGCCAAAATATCCATATAGGTCATGATGAGGCTCTAAGACAAGTTTGGAATCTTGTCTAGGAATTAACTTCTGTTCCTCAATGTTGGAGTAATGTTCCTTTAATCCAGCAGGTATCAATGAAGGAACAGGCACTTCCTCTGTCTCCAGAGTCTTACCAGCTTGATATTCATATAGCTGGTTCTGTCTCTGAGAGGTTTGGTTCTTGTGCTTTGGAGGTTCTTAGTGTATTCAATACTCCATTGTCTTTCTGGATGTGGATCCATTGGAGCCCGTCATTTTTATGGTCTTATTGGTTGGGTAAATGCTTAGTATCTCTTCTCCGCTTTCCCATTCATCACTTTCAGACTATACAAGAAGGCAGTTAGGACTTGTATTGATCAGAATTGATGTTAGACTTTTTGTTCTGTAATTAATGGTGAACTAGTGAACTGATAATTTGCCATTCGTTATGCCTACAATACTTCTGCTTTAGGGCTCCCAAATGGGATGTATTCAGGTGTGAGTGAGACAAATGATTATTATCTGTGAATGCTACAAAAGGAATAGTCGGGGTAAACATTGTGCGACCCAAACAGACAGATGGCATAAATTGAAAGAATCTCATTGGTGTTGTGAAGGTCATTTTCTTCATGTCTTCTTGGGCTACAGGTTCTTACCAATTTCATGGGCTGCTACGTGGATGGAAAGATGGTGCATTATCTCTGCTGGATAGGTGGATGTGAATTAGTAGGGGTGATGTGCTGGATGATCTCCTCTTCCTGAAGTCCATAGAATTTTCATCGAGACCTTCTGGTGTTCCTTCGTGACCTTCAGAACTCCTCTTGACTAAAACGGAGTGTTCTGATCTACAAGATTGATCTCTACCCTCCATTGATTCTCAGGGGTTTTCACAGGACTAACTCCTGACTGTGTAACTTGTTAAAAGTTTAGTACCTCTTGACGCAGGACATTTTGGAAGGACACTTTCAACAGTGCAGTACATTATCAGCTCCACTTCCTGGCTACTAGGGTTGAGTAGACAGATAGGGTCTCTCTCTCACATCACCATAGCTAGACCCTGTGCAGTCCGATTCAGACTTTCCCAATCAGCAGAACAGGTTCCACCAGAACTTCATTAGGTTCACCTCCTGGTCCCACTCAGGCTTTACATGTGATCAGTCTCAGTACCTGGTGGAATAAAAAAGAGATACCTACTATCCACACGGACCCTGCCGAGAGGCCCAGATGGGGCTAGCAAACCTCTGGTGCCTATACAGTAGGCAGATGGTCCCCTGAATAATTTCTCTGTTTGTATGGGGCAATAATCGACTATTGCTTCTGGATACCCAGGATATCTTACAGACAGTTTTGCAAAACATTCTTCGGCAGCACAACAGGGAGAAATCCGTCACCTTGGTTGTCAACAAAAGTTATACCCTGTTGTGGTTGTTCTGCTTGGCCGTTCTTGATTGTAGGATCCCAGTTATCATACAGGGCAACATCCTGCAGAGTTTTGGCAATAAAATTGATCCAAATCTATGAAAGCTGCAGGAGGAGGCTTGGATGGTTGTAACTTGTGAGCCCCTTTCAAGAAAAGCTTCAAAAGGATCCACATAAATTTATATGGGCATGACAGGACACATGCCGATGTATCTAGAGACCCTTTCTTGGTGATTTAGATCTAGACTTTTTTTCCCGAAGGGCCTGTCCTCTCCCAAGGGGAAATCCAACACTGACACTTTCTCAGTGTGGCCACTTCCACGGCTAACTGCTCTGTGGCTTTTCTTCCAGTGTTGCCATAGTATTTTTCTCAGGGCCCATAGCCAGGTTTGTCTCACCTTTACCAGGAATCTTCAGGATGCTGATACTGCTGTGTGAAAGATAAAAAAAGGACCGTTTTCCCCGTGTGGGACCTCAAGCCAAAAATCAGACTTGGAACTACAATAATGTTGCTCACCTTATGAGGTTGAGCTATGGGCTCATTACCAAAAAATGCTTGCTAGCAATTCACATGCTGCTTTCTGCTGCCCTGTCTCCTTGCGCACACTATTTGCATCAGAAACTAAATTCCGCTGAGTACATGTGGTTGTAAAAGAGCTTTGTGCCCACAGACCACAAATATGGACTTTTGCTGGGTGGTCTGTATGAACGCTGCACCACTAACAACCAATCTAACACAATTGTTCACATTTCTCCCATGGAACGAGATGGGGAATGTGAATCCCAACTATTGGCAAGGTAGAAGACGTCTGTGACTCCTGTTTACACTGTATCTCTGTATTTTGATGTCCAGGCAGACATCAGGTATAAATGGTGGACTGACAAGCGGCGGACACCGCGTCAGGGTTGGAGAGACCAGCGACTACTTTATGTACTATTAAAAGCTTATCAAGAGCCATTTGGGACTACAATACTTACATTTGGACCCACTTACCTACAGGTTCCATTTTTTCCTTTGTTTTCACTGCCGCATAATTATTATTATTATTATTATTATAGATTTTTATAGCGCCATTTATTCCATGGCGCTTTACATGTGAAGAGGGGCAAATATAGACAAGTACAGTAAACACGAGCAATACAAGGCACACACAAGTACAGAAGGAGAGAGGACCCTGCCCGCAAGGGCTCACAGTCTACAGGGATGGGTGAGGATACACTAGGAGAGGGTAGAGCTGGTCATGCGGTGGTTCAGTAGACTGATGATCACTGCAGGTTGTAGGCTTGTCGGAAGAGGTGGGTCTTCAGGTTCTTTTTGAAGGTTTCCATGGTAGGCGCGAGTCTGATGTGTTGGGGTAGAGAGTTCCAGAGTATGGGAGAGGCACGGGAGAAGCTTTGTATGCGGTTGTGGGAAGAAGAGATAAGAGGGGAGTAGAGGAGGAGATCTTGAGAGGATCGAAGGTTGCGTGTGGGTATGTACCGGGAGACCATGTCACAGATGTATGGAGGAGACAGATTGTGGATGGCTTTGTAGGTCATAGTTAGGGTTTTGAACTGGAGCTTCTGGACGATAGGAAGCCAATGAAGGGCTTGGCAGAGAGGAGAGGCTGGGGAATAACAAGGAGACAGGTGTATTAGTTGGGCAGCAGAGTGCAGGATGGATTGGAGTGGTGCCAGAGTGCTAGAGGGAAGGCCAGAGAGTGGGAGGTTGTAGTAGTCGAGGCGGGAGATGATGAGGGCATGCACTAGTGTTTTTGTACTTTCATGGTCAAGGAATGCACGGATCCGGGAAATATTTTTGAGTTTGAGGCGGCAGGAGGAGGCAAGGGTTTGGACATGTGGCTTGAAAGAGAGGGCAGAGTCGAGGATCACTCCAAGGCACCGAGCATGCGGGACCAGGGAAAGAGAGCAGCCATTGACGTTAATGGACAGGTCTGGTGGGGGGGTAGAGTGAGATGGGGGAAAGATGATGAATTCTGTTTTGTCCATGTTCAGTTTTAGAAAGCGAGCAGAGAAGAAAGCAGAAATAGCAGACAGACATTGTGGGATTTTGGTCAGTAAGGAGGTGAGGTCAGGTCCAGATAGGTAGATCTGCGTGTAGTCGGCGTAGAGATGATACTGAAAACCAAGGGATTCTATGAGCTGTCCCAGGCCGAGGGTGTAGATGGAGAAGAGTAGGGGTCCAAGAACTGAGCCTTGGGGAACACCAACAGACAGGGGGCGAGGTGTTGTGGGAGAGGGAGACACTGAATGTTCAGTTTGTTAGATATGATGAGATCCAGGATAGGGCCAAGCCTGTGATGCCAAGAGATGAGAGAATCTGTAACAGGAGGGAATGGTCCACAGTGTAAGGTTCTATGTATATATTCCTGAAACTCAGTTTGTTCGTCAGCCATTTTACTTTCTGTCTTGCTGCAGCTATCTTGCCCTCAGTCAAAATGGAGTTTCCAGCTTGCATGTTCCCGCCCTGATTCTCTCCTTTGCTTCTTAAGCAGCCACAGCTGAGCAATCAGTGCTTCAGAATCTAGCCTGCAGTGAACCTGTGACTTGACTCCTGTAAGCCTTGGACCTTGTACTCCAGCTATTCCTACTGAGGAACTCTGAAGCACTTGTGGACTCTGAACCCTGCTCTTTGAAAGACCCACGTTTGCATGGACTTACGGTAACAGAGAAGAAGATCCTGAATCTGTATTGGAGAGTGATTGCTG
The DNA here is from genome assembly GCA_033576555.1 of Oophaga sylvatica. NCBI lineage: Eukaryota > Metazoa > Chordata > Amphibia > Anura > Dendrobatidae > Oophaga > Oophaga sylvatica. The sequence goes on along the minus strand of JARQOD010001856.1, from coordinate 66,920 downwards.
AGCTTGGATTACTCTGGCCTGCTGTGTCTCCTGTTTCTGTGTCTGCAAACTGTGTGACTATTTCTGCCAACTTGTATGAAGTAATACAGGACTTTTCTATATCAAACCTGTGACTCCTGTGTTTTCATCGCACCCAAGCACAAGACGCTATATGAACTGTACTACATACATTACAAGATTCTGAAGCCAAAACGTTAGTGTCTGCTGGGTCTGGAAGGCTGTGTCTGCTGTGCTGTGGATATCAGACGTCCGGTTGTACTTTCTGTGATGACAGTGGTTGTGACTTCTCACAACCATTCCAGGTGAGCAATTCCCTTAAGTTTTTTCTTTTTGCAGTGTTACCACAGGTAAACACTATTGTTTTTTTTTTTTTCCTTTCTTTTCTCTTTTTTGTCTGCTGTAACTCTGGATATCAGATGTCTGGTTGAAACTTTCTGTGATGATAGTGGTTGTGACTTCTCACAACCATTCCAGGTGAGCAGTTCCCTTAATTTTTTTTTTCTCTCTGCAGTGTTGCCACAGGTGAACACTATTGTTTTTTTTCTCTCCTCTTCTTCCAGTAATCCTGTCTTAAAAGATCTGGAAAATGGAGGCCCGCATAAAGGAACTTTGCGGAGTGACTGATAATATCCTTGCAGATTTGCAGAATATAAAGACCCGTTTTACAAATCTACAGGACCTCAATAATCACAATTTGCAAGTGGTTGGACAGACTACCCAGGATTTGCGAGCCAGGATTGAGGTTCTAGAGGGGCGTGTCCAGGCTCCTGCCGTAGCCCCGAGTGCTGGGATTCCCAAGTTGCCCCCTTTTCGTTTTGGCGGTGAACGTGAGAAATTCAGGGGATTTATTAATCAATGCAATCTTTTTTTTTCTGCACATGCTTCACAATTTCCCACTGAACGATCTAAGGTGCTTACTATAATTATGTTGCTTACCAACAAGGCTTTAATGTGGGCAAACCCTCTGATTGAGACTGAGGATGATTGTTTGAATCACCTTGATGATTTTATTTCAGCCATGGAGCAGGTGTTTGATGACCCCAATCGAGGTGCAACAGCTGAAGCAGCCATGTTAGCTTTGCGCCAAGGTAAGCACTCGGTAGCTGAATATGCCTTGGATTTCAGGAGATGGGCCCTTGATACCACCTGGGACAGTTCCGCCAAAAAATCTATTTTTCGAAAGGGGTTATCTCCACTGATTAAGGATGAACTTGCTCGTGCCGACCCTCCCACTGCGTTAGGTGACTTTATTAACTACTGCATCCGTATTGATACTCGTCTGACTGAACGCAGGCAAGAGAGATGGTTCGAAAGCAATCGTACTAACCTTTTCCTACCTTCCTCTCCAGCTAAGGAACCTTTGAGTAGGATTACACGGGAACCTGAACCTGAACCCATGCAGGTAGACTCTTTACAACGACGGGTTAGTGATGCACGCAAGGAACATCGTTTTAAGGAGAATCTATGTTTCTATTGTGGTAAGTCAGGGCACTTCATTATAAACTGCCCCAGCCGTTCTCGTAAGACTACTGCAGCACTCATTCATTGTGAGTGTTGCGAGAGGGGATCTGTCAGGTCCGAGCCTCAGGCTCCAGAGAGATCTGCAGCAACAGATCTTGATTTCTCGGACTTAAACTCCGTTACCTCTGAGGACGTTGACTGTGTAAACGCTGCCATTTTTCAAGTTTCCTCAGCGGTGTCCCAGCTGAGTTGTAAGAAAAACAATTCTCATTGCTTTCTTTCCATCAAACTCTGGGTTGACTCAGCTTGGGTGTCTAGCTCTGCTATGATCGACTCAGGGCAAGTGGAAATTTTATGGATGTCTCCTTTGCTCTGAAACAGGGAATACGTTCAGTGAAGAAGGCTACTCCAGTACAGATGGAAACTGTGGATGGCTCCCTGCTGACCTCTGGACCAGTGGATCAGGAAACAGAGCCTTTGAGGGTTCTTATGGGTAAAGATCATCAAGAGAAACTGTCCTTTATGCTTATCTCTTCTCCCCACTTTCCCATTATTCTAGGGCTACCATGGCTGCAGGCTCAGAATCCTACCATTAACTGGGAGACCAAGGAATTACACTTTCCAGAGAAACAGATGAGTCCAAAAGTTTCAGCTTGCTCTGTTCCTAAAGGAATCATGTCAGTCCCTGAACTACCAGCTGTATACCAGGACTATGTGGATTTATGTGACAAGAAGAACGCTGACCAGCTTCCTCCTCACCGTCCATATGATTGTCCAATTGAATTATTGCCTGGAGCAGAGATACCTTTTGGTAAGATCTACCCCCTGGCGGGGCCCGAGCTAAAGGCTTTAAAGGATTACATAGATGAAAATCTAGCCAAGGGCTTCATACGCCCCTCTTCATCTCCTGCAGGTGCACCCATCTTCTTTGTAAAGAAGAAAGATGGATCTCTGAGACCATGCGTAGACTATAGGGAACTCAATAAGGTTACTATTAGAAACCGTTATCCATTGCCTTTAATCCCTGAGTTATTGGAGAGAGTGCGACATGCCAAAATTTTTTCTAAACTAGATCTTCGTGGGGCCTATAACTTAGTCCGTATTAGACCTGGGGATGAATGGAAGACTGCATTCAGGTCACGCTATGGACACTTTGAATATCTAGTTATGCCTTTTGGTCTGAGTACCGCCCCAGCCACTTTCCAACACTTGGTGAATGACATCTTCAGGGATCTCCTAGATACATTCGTGGTAATTTATTTGGATGATATTCTAATTTTTTCTAACTCCACAGAGGAACATCATGGACATGTGAGAATGGTCTTGGAACGTCTAAGACAAAATCATCTTTACATCAAACTTGAAAAGTGTGAATTCCATAGGACCGAAATTCAATTTCTGGGGTATGTACTGTCTACACAAGGAATTAGTATGGATGGAAGCAAAACCCAAGCCATCAAGGATTGGCCAAGTCCTAGAAATGTGAAGGAGGTACAGCGCTTCATCGGGTTTGCCAACTTCTATAGACGTTTCATTAGAAATTTCTCTGAGGTAGTGTCACCTATCACTCAACTTACCCGGAAAGAGTCTAGGTTTTCCTGGACTCCCCAAGCCCAGGAAGCATTTTCCCGTCTAAAAGATAAATTTACCACTGCACCTATCCTAGTACATCCCAACCCCGAGCTTGCCTTCATAATAGAGGTGGATGCTTCAGACTGTGCCGTTGGAGCTATACTCTCTCAGAGAACAGGTGAGAAGAATGTCTTGCATCCCTGTGCCTTCTTTTCCCAGCAGTTGTCTTCGGCTGAGAGGAACTACGATGTGGGCAATAGAGAGTTGTTGGCCATTATTGCCGCCTTCAAAGAATGGAGACACCTTCTTCAGGGAGCTGCACAGCAAATAGTCGTCCTGACAGACCATCGTAACCTTGAGTTTATCAGGTCGGCTAAGTGCCTGACTCCTCGCCAGGCTCGCTGGAATCTTTTCTTAAACCAATTTAATTTTATCATCTCTTATAGACCAGGATCGCGCAATGGAAAGGCTGATGCACTCTCTAGGATTTACTCAGCAGAGACACGTCCAATTACTCCTCCTAAGACTATTCTTCCTGACTCTAGATTCCTAGGAGTAATTCATAATCAAGACCTACTTAAGGACATCAAGGAAGCATACCATGCGGATTCCTTTTTGGCACAACCCCCAAGGGACGTAAGTCTTGTCTTTAAGAATGGTGTGTGGATTCAGGGACAACGTCTGTATATTCCTGAAACAGTCAGATTAAGAGTATTGCAACTCATTCACGATTCCAAGATAGCTGGGCATAGAGGAATTCTAAAGACACAGGAATTTCTTTCTCGTTTCTTTTGGTGGCCCACTTGCAGGAAGGATGTTTTGAATTATGTCACTTCATGTGAGGTCTGTGCAAGATGCAAAACACCTCGCTCCTCACCAACTGGTCTGTTACAGCCTCTTCCCACCCCGTCCCGCCCGTGGGGATCCATTTCTATGGACTTCATTGTGGAGTTACCAACCTCTCAGGGGAAGAACACCATTCTAGTGGTGGTTGACCGTCTAACAAAGGCAGCTCATTTTATCCCTTGTGTCGGCTTACCCACTGCAAAACAGACATCAGATTTGATGATTAAAGATGTGTTTCGCTTACATGGAGTACCGGATGAGGTTATTTCGGATCGAGGGGTGCAATTCACTTCTAGGTTTTGGCAAAATTTCTGTGCAGCATTAGACATTAAAGTAAACCTTTCTTCTGCTTTTCATCCCCAGACTAATGGACAGACCGAACGAACCAATCAAACCCTGGAGCAGTATCACCGCTGCTTTATCTGCCACCTACAGGATGATTGGGTGGATCTACTTCCATTAGCTGAGTTCTCGTATAACAACTCTCAGAGTGCCTCCACTAAACAGTCTCCTTTTTACTCTAATCTAGGTTATCATCCTAACATTCTACCACGATTTCCCATAGAAACGCCTTTACCAGCAGTGGCTGAAAGAATCACGTCTTTACAGAAGAATATGGATCTTCTAAAGGAAAATCTGGAATCGGCTCAAGAAAGGTACAAGAAAGCAGCAGATAAATTTTGTAAACCTGCACCAGCTTTCAAGGTAGGAGACTTGGTCTGGCTGTCAACCAGAAATCTTAAGTTAAGGATTCCATCGTCTAAGTTGGGACATAAGTACATTGGACCCTATAAAATCAGTAAAATTATAAGTGCCGTTGCTTGTCGTCTTCAACTGCCCAGAACTATGAGAATCCACCCTGTCTTTCATGTATCCCTACTAAAGGCTGCGACACCCAATACGTTTCCTGGACGTTCCTCTCCTTGCCCTGACCCAGTGCTAGTCGATGGTCAGGAAGAATTTGTGGTGGAAAGGATTTTAGATTCCAGGTTGTATAGAAATCAGTTACAATATATGATTAAATGGCAGGGCTACCCAGTGGAGGACAACTCATGGGAACCGGTCAATAATGTTAATGCTCCTCGCTTGCTCCGTCAGTTTCATCAGAGGTACCCACACAAGCCTGGTCTGAGGTCATCCGGAGGTTGTCCTTAAGGGGGGAGTAATGTAAGGTTCTATGTATATATTCCTGAAACTCAGTTTGTTCGTCAGCCATTTTACTTTCTGTCTTGCTGCAGCTATCTTGCCCTCAGTCAAAATGGAGTTTCCAGCTTGCATGTTCCCGCCCTGATTCTCTCCTTTGCTTCTTAAGCAGCCACAGCTGAGCAATCAGTGCTTCAGAATCTAGCCTGCAGTGAACCTGTGACTTGACTCCTGTAAGCCTTGGACCTTGTACTCCAGCTATTCCTACTGAGGAACTCTGAAGCACTTGTGGACTCTGAACCCTGCTCTTTGAAAGACCCACGTTTGCATGGACTTACGGTAACAGAGAAGAAGATCCTGAATCTGTATTGGAGAGTGATTGCTGAGCTTGGATTACTCTGGCCTGCTGTGTCTCCTGTTTCTGTGTCTGCAAACTGTGTGACTATTTCTGCCAACTTGTATGAAGTAATACAGGACTTTTCTATATCAAACCTGTGACTCCTGTGTTTTCATCGCACCCAAGCACAAGACGCTATATGAACTGTACTACATACATTACACACAGTGTCGAAGGCAGAAGACAGGTCCAGGAGAAGGAGGACAGAGTAGTGTCGCTTGCTCTTGACGGTTAGTAGGTCGTTGGTGACTTTAGTTAGGGCAGTTTCAGTTGAGTGATGCAGTCGGAAGCCTGATTGTAACCGGTCAAAGAGGGAACAGGAGGAGAGGTGGGAGGACAGTTCGAGATGGACATGCTGTTCCAGTAGTTTTGAGGCATAAGGGAGAAGAGATATCGGGCGATAGCTAGACACAGAGGATGGGTCAAGGGAGGTCTTTTTGAGAATGGGTGTGGTCGAAGCATGTTTGAAGGATGAGGGGAAGAAGGTATAAGAAGGTATATTCATATGGTCCTCCTCTCTTCAAGGCATACTGCCTCTATTTCCACATTAAACTTCTTCTCATAAGCAGTCGGATTGATGAAGGTCCATGTTGGACCGAAACGTCTCCTTCCTGTACTTAACTGTACCTTGACTGCAATAAAATTGGATTTATCTATTGTGCATGTTGCAGACTGGTAGGATTCAGCAAACTGCAGTCAGACAAATATTCTGCAGAAATACATGACTGGCATTTAATACAGAAGTAGTAATACTGAGACTTTATTAAGCAGTACTAGTAGTACAGACTGATCCCATACTCACCACAGGAGCGCAATGTGCCGCAATGACGTTTTCTCACTCATCACAGTTATGTCTAATGACAATTTAACCCTTTCATGACATGACAATTTTCTGGTTTCGTTTTTTCCTCCCCTTGTTTCAAGAGCCAAAATTTTTTTTTTTTTTTTCGGCAATATGGCCATACGAGGGCTGTTTTTTGCGGGACGAGTTGTACTTGTGATTGACATTATATGGTAAAACTGACCAGGCAATATGACTCCCCGGTCAGTACGAGTGCACACATACCAAATATATATAGTTTATTTATTATTTAACCCCTTCACCCCCAAGCTTGTTTTCATCTTCTTGACCAGGCCAAATTTTACAATTCTGATAATTGTCACTTTATGGGGTAATAATTCTGGAACGTTTCAACGGATCCCACTGATTCTGAGATTGTTTTATCAGTACATATGCACTTTATGATAGTGGTAAAAGTTGTTCGATATATATACAGTATATATATTTGCAATTTTCAATCTTATTTGTTATGCCCTTAAACAGGAGAGAAATGTCACACAAAATAGTTAATAAATAACATTTCCCACATGTCTACTTTACATCAGCACAATTTTGGAAACATAATTTTTTTAGTTAGGATGTTATAAGGGTTAAAAGTTGACCAGCGATTTCTAATTTTTCCAACAAAATTTACAAAACAATTTTTTTAGGGACCACAACACATTTCTCCTGAGTTCACTGATACCCCATATGTGGGGGAAAAGTACTGTTTGGGCGCACGGAAGGGCTCAGAAGGGAAGGAGCGCCATTTGACTTTTTGAATGTAAAATTTTTTTGAATAATTAGTGGACACCATGTCGCGTTTGGAGAGCCCCTGATGTACCTAAACAGTGGAAACCTCCAACAAGTGACACCATTTTGGAAACTAGACCCCTCAATGAATATATCTAGATGTGTGTTGAGCACCTTTTACCCCCACAAAAAATAGAAAGGCCAGATTAGACTTTGCCAGAAAACATCTAAAGAAGAAGCACAGTTCTGGAAAAGCAAAACTAAGATCAACCCTTACCAGAATGACGAGAAGAAGAAAGTGTCATGTGTGCATTGCCACGAAGATCGTCGCGGTTGCACATTTTGACTTCTCACAGCTGAGCTGCTGTTTCTTTGTGTTTGGCAGCTAGGGAGTTAATTCTGTCTGTGCTCGGTGCTGGGACTAGGTGCAGTTTCTCCCGGCTGCAATTGATTATTTGTTGATTGGTTTCCTTTAAATTCCTGGTTGTCTGCTTGGGGAGTTGCCAGTGAAACCTTCATGCAGACCACAGATAGGAATGAATCTGTATAGACTTTAGTTGTGAGCTCCTTAGTTGTTCTAAGCTCAACTTGGTTAGAGTTTATTTCCCAGACCATTTATGTTCCTTTGGTGTTTGAGTGTGTATGCAAGCGAGTGTTATCCTGTCTGTCTTATATGTCTAATCTGTGTATTTAGCTAAGATCAGCCCATATCCCTTTGGTGGTAGTCAGGATCCTTCTTAGGACTGATTACAGGGTTCAGGGTCTGATAGGAGACAGGGTTAGGTTGGAGACTTGGACCTCTGAACCATTATCAGTACCTCCAAGGTGAGGGATTAGTTAGGACCCCAGTTTATGGTCAGGTTAGATCCCGGTCCACCTCTTTCCTGTTTCAGCTCATCAAGTCCTCAAGATTAACCCTGAGTTCAGCAGATATCGTGTCAGGTAAATCTATTCTATACTTACATGCTGATGTTGCTATACTAGTTGTTGTATAGAGTGTTGTTCCTGTATTAATAGTTTACTGACATTGTATACATATCATTAGACAGCGTGACATTTTCACTGGCCATAAAAATTATCTCCAGTTACCATGGATCCAGTAGCCCAGCTGGCTCTGCAGTTGCAGGGATTATCCATGGAGCTGACGGACATTAAGTCCAAAGTTTTGTCTCCCCTGGAGCAAACCAGAGTTGAACCTAAGGTTGCTCTCCCGGACAGGTTCACTGGTGGGCGAGACAAATTTTTCACCTTCCGGGAGGCATGTAAATTGTATTTTCGGCTTCGGCCTCGATCATCAGGGAGTGAGGAGCAGAGAGTGGGAATTGTTATCTCACTTCTGCAAGGGGACCCTCAATCCTGGGCATTTTCCCTTCCTCCGGGATCCCCGGCTCTACTGTCTGTAGATCAATTTTTTACTGCCCTGGGATTGGTATATGATGACCCAGATCGGGTCTCTCTTGCTGAGACAAAATTACGTAAGATACAGCAGGGAGATCGTCCGGCAGAGGAATTTGCTTCTGAGTTTCGTAGATGGGCCACAGATACTCAGTGGAATGACCCAGCTCTTAGGAGCCAGTTTTGTCATGGGCTTTCTGATAAATTAAAAGACGTTTTGGCTCAGTATGAGTCTCCTCCTTCTCTGGAGGCTGCTATGGCCTTAGCTATCCGTACTGATAGACGGCTTCGGGAGAGGGGTGAGGTAACCCCACTCCCTGTTGTTTCTCCACCTACCACTAAAGTCCCTTATGTTGAGGTTCCCCTTGTCTGTTCGGATGAGCCTATGCAGTTGGGAGGGACATCATTTCGTAGGAGGGGATTGGCGGTACGCCGCAGGACTAGAAGATGTTTTTTCTGCGGGAAAGAGGGACATTTTGTTGGAGAATGTCCATCCCGTGCCTTGTTGAGCCAAAAGTCGCCGGAAAACTGTTAATCCCAGGTTGTGTGGTGGACGACAACCTGGGAGTATGTATTTCATCCGCCAGTTCTTCTCAGTTCCTTGTACCAGTGGAGGTGGTAGTTGGTACGAGAGTGGAGAGATTGTCTGTTCTTCTTGATAGTGGTTCCGGGGCTAATCTGGTTGACGCTCAGTTTGCTCAGGCTCAAGGTATGCATCTGAGTGTATTGGTCAAACCGATCCCTATATTCTCCATTGACGCCAGGCCTCTCGGCCAAGGTAGCTTTGTTCATGAGGTTCATAACATTGACCTTCGGGTAGGGGCAATACATAGGGAACAATTATCTTGTTATGTGTTGGAGGGTCTACCTACTCCCATTGTGTTGGGACTTCCTTGGTTGGTTAAACATAACCCTGTGATTAATTGGCAGTCCAGAGAAATAAGCCAATGGGGTGAGTTTTGCAAAAGCAACTGCATGAACACAGTCATCAGTGCGGTCGTGCCTAGTACATTGCCTCCTTTTTTGGAGGATTTTGGGGATGTTTTCTCTGAGGAGGGGTGTCAGGAGTTGCCTCCTCATCGCGTGTATGACTGCTCTATTAATCTCCTTCCTGATGCTAAGTTGCCTAAAGCTAGGTTGTATAATCTTTCTGGTCCTGAGAGGCAGGCTATGAAAGATTATATTTCTGAAAGTCTGGCCAAAGGGCATATTAGACCTTCATCTTCCCCAGTAGCCGCGGGGTTCTTCTTTGTGAAGAAGAAAGATGGAGGCCTACGCCCTTGCTTGGATTTCCGCGAACTTAATCGGATTACTGTTCGAGATCCGTATCCACTCCCTCTTATTCCTGATCTCTTCAATCAAATTGTTGGCGCCAAATGGTTTTCTAAATTGGATCTCAGGGGGGCGTATAATCTGATTAGGATAAAAGAGGGGGATGAGTGGAAAACGGCGTTTAACACGCCAGAGGGACATTATGAGAACCTAGTCATGCCTTTTGGTCTGACTACTGCACCAGCAGTATTCCAACATTTTGTTAATGACATTTTTCGTCACCTTGTGGGGCTGTTTGTGGTTGTATATTTGGACGACATTTTAATTTACTCGCCAGATCTTGTGTCTCATCAGGAGCATGTGAGACAGGTGTTGCAGATCTTGCGAGACAATAAATTATACGCCAAACTGGAGAAGTGTGTATTTGCCGTACAGGAACTTCAGTTTTTGGGTTTTTTGGTGTCAGCCTCCGGTTTCCGTATGGACCCTGAAAAGGTGAGAGCAGTGCTTGAATGGGATCAGCCAGGGGATCTTAAGGCTCTGCAGCGTTTTTTGGGGTTTGCTAACTACTACCGGAAATTTATTTGTAATTTCTCATCTGTCGTCAAACCTCTCACTGACATGACAAGAAAAGGGACGGATTTTTCTAAATGGTCGGACAAAGCTTGCCAAGCCTTTTCCTCTTTGAAGAAATGTTTTGCTTCGGCACCCGTTCTCATCCAACCAGATGCATCTCAGCCGTTCATTGTGGAGGTGGATGCGTCTGACGTAGGGGTGGGTGCTATATTGTCCCAGGGTCCGTCCCCTGGTAAATGGCATCCGTGCGCTTTCTTTTCTAAGAAATTGTCGTCCGCCGAAAGGAATTATGATATCGGCAATAGGGAACTTTTGGCCATTAAGTTAGCTTTTGAAGAATGGCGTCACTTTTTGGAGGGGGCAGTCCACCCGGTTACCGTTATTACTGATCACAAGAACCTGTTGTATTTGGAATCCGCTAAGCGTCTGAATTCCAGACAAGCTCGATGGTCGTTGTTTTTTACCAGGTTTAATTTTGTCGTCACTTATCGCCCGGGGTCTAAGAATGTAAAGGCTGATGCCTTGTCTCGCAGTTTCCCAGGGGTCGGGAAAACGGATGACCCGAGTCCTATCCTTCAGGAGGGGGTGGTAGTGTCGGCTGTATTTTCTGAGCTTGAGGAGGAGGTGTTAGAGGCTCAGGGGGACGCCCCTGCAGGACCTCCAGGGAGACTGTTTGTCCCAAATCTGTTGAGACAAAAGGTTATTGAGGCACATCATAATTCTGCTCTAGCAGGACATCCAGGGAGTAAGGCTACTTTAGATCTCCTTTCTCGCCGGTTTTGGTGGCCTAATGCTAATAAAGATGTTATAACTTTTGTCGCGTCATGTGGGGTGTGTGCTCGCTCTAAAACCCCTCATACCCGTCCGTCTGGGACCCTTTTACCCTTGAAACTTCCGGAGCGTCCATGGACTCATTTATCTATGGACTTCATTACGGACCTTCCTCCGTCGTCAGGGAATACTGTCATACTGGTGGTTGTTGACAGGTTCAGTAAGATGGCACATTTCGTTGCTCTTCCTGCACTCCCTAATGCTAAAACTCTGGCGCAGGTGTTCATTAGGGAGATCGTTAGACTTCATGGGTTGCCTTCTGATGTGGTGTCAGATAGGGGGTCTCAGTTTGTGTCCAAATTTTGGAGGGCATTTTGTTTACGTCGGGGGATGCAATTGTCATTTTCCTCGGCTTTTCATCCGCAGACCAATGGTCAGACAGAGCGTCTGAATCAGAGCTTAGAGACATATCTCCGGTGTTTTGTCTCAGAGAACCAAGAGGACTGGTCTTCTTTCTTGCCTCTGGCAGAGTTCGCTCTTAACAACAGGCGGAGCGAGTCCACTGGTAAGTCCCCGTTTTTTGGGGCATATGGTTTTCATCCCCAGTTTTGTACTTTCAATGGGGGGGGCCCTTCTGGGGTTCCTGAGGAGGAGCGTTTCTCGTCGTCACTTGCTTCTGTGTGGAGAGGTGTATTGAATAATCTGAGTGCGATGGGGAACTGTTACAAACGTATGGCTGATAGGAGGAGAGTTTCTGGTCCAGATCTGAATGTGAACGATCTGGTATGGTTGTCTACCAGGAATATAAAACTTAAAGTGCCCTCCTGGAAACTGGGTCCCAGATTCATCGGGCCGTACAGGATCAGTTCCATAATTAATCCTGTGGCATTTCGTCTGGACCTCCCTCCTACGTTTAAAATTCATAATGTGTTCCACAAGTCATTACTTAAAAGGTATGTGGTACCAGTCATACCGTCACCTCTACCTCCTCCTCCTGTGTTGGTCAATGGTAACTTGGAATTTCAAGTATCAAAGATCATTGACTCACGTCTGAATCGCCGGTCCCTTCAGTACTTGGTGCATTGGAAGGGGTATGGTCCAGAGGAGAGGACGTGGGTCCCTGCGTCTGATGTTAACGCAGATCGTTTGGTGCGGACCTTCCACAGAACTCACCCGGGCAAACCTGGCCCTGAGGGTCCGGAGGCCCCTCGTAGAAGGGGGGGTACTGTCATGTGTGCATTGCCACAAAGATCGTCGCGGTTGCACATTTTGACTTCTCACAGCTGAGCTGCTGTTTCTTTGTGTTTGGCAGCTAGGGAGTTAATTCTGTCTGTGCTCGGTGCTGGGACTGGGTGCAGTTTCTCCCGGCTGCAATTGATTATTTGTTGATTGGTTTCCTTTAAATTCCTGGTTGTCTGCTTGGGGAGTTGCCAGTGAAACCTTCATGCAGACCACTGATAGGAATGAATCTGTATAGACTTTAGTTGTGAGCTCCTTAGTTGTTCTAAGCTCAACTTGGTTAGAGTTTATTTCCCAGACCATTTATGTTCCTTTGGTGTTTGAGTGTGTATGCAAGCGAGTGTTATCCTGTCTGTCTTATATGTCTAATCTGTGTATTTAGCTAAGATCAGCCCATATCCCTTTGGTGGTAGTCAGGATCCTTCTTAGGACTGATTACAGGGTTCAGGGTCTGATAGGAGACAGGGTTAGGTTGGAGACTTGGACCTCGGAACCATTATCAGTACCTCCAAGGTGAGGGATTAGTTAGGACCCCAGTTTAGGGTCAGGTTAGATCCCGGTCCACCTCTTTCCTGTTTCAGCTCATCAAGTCCTCAAGATTAACCCTGAGTTCAGCAGATATCGTGTCAGGTAAATCTATTCTATACTTACATGCTGATGTTGCTATACTAGTTGTTGTATAGAGTGTTGTTCCTGTATTAATAGTTTACTGACATTGTATACATATCATTAGACAGCGTGACAGAAAGTCTGGAGAAGGCTTGGGCCGGCTCCTGATCCTCAACACAGCACATCCTGTGTAACCCATATTGGAGGCGGTGTGATGGTGCAAGCATGCATGGCTTCCAATGGTGCCGGGTCACTAGTGGTTATTGATGACTGAAGATAGAAGCAGCCGGATGAATCCTGTGTGTACAGGGCCGTACTCTCTGCTCAGATTCAACCAAATGCAGCAGGACCAGGACCTCTATATGTGACCCTAAATAAGTAATAGACAACCATTAACGATAAAGGTACATATAAGGTGCTAATGTTAAAGTGTCCTATCAATATGGCACTTATCATATAAAGCGTGCTAACCAAGTAATGTTCAGATTATTCATATTCTAAAGATACATATTGTATAAGGTGCTAAAGATAACGTATATCATCAAAATGGCATTTGTCATACAAAGCATGCCAATGCGATACTGTTCAAGTAATACATAGTTATACATCAGCCGTATTAACATTCACAAGACCAACTAACGTTTTCTGCATAAAAGTATTCCAATGTACCCGTAAAAATTGGATGCCATACGGTTAAGGTGTATGGACCCCCAGTGCCTTCTATAGTGACATATTTTATTACAGTCTCGATAAACTTTATATATTTTAATTAGAGTCCTGTTTAGTTTTTTTATTTTAACAGAGATCTGGAAGAAGCATTGTTGTCTTCACTAATATGTTGTTTTTATAGTGAACTGTGAAGATCATTTGTACAGAAAATTATTAACATATCTTTGGAAATACACTCTGAATATGCATTGTGTACAAAGTAAGGATTTAGCAACCAATACAATGCTTCCCCCAAAATAAGACCTACCCTGAAAATAAGCCCTCGTCTGATTTTTCTGGATTTTTGGAGCAAGCTTCAAATAAAAGCCCTAGTGTCAGTTCAAGAAAAAGTGTCCAGTTACCGGTATACATGTAAAAATGTCAATAGAATACAGCAGGACCCTTCATTAAGGAATGCAGACACCCCCAAAAGAAAGCAGACACCCCCAAAAGAAAGCAGACACCCCCAAAAGAAAGGAGACACCCGCAAAAGAAAGGAGACACTCCCAAAAGAAAGCAGACACCCGCAAAAGAAAGGAGACACCCGCAAAAGAAAAGAGACACTCCCAAAAGAAAGCAGACACCCACAAAAGAAAGCAGACACATGCAAAAGAAAGGAGACACCCGCAAAAGAAAGGAGACACTCCCAAAAGAAAGCAGACACCGTAAAAGAAAGGAGACATCCCAAAAGAAAGCAGACACGTGCAAAAGAAAGGAGACACCCCCAAAAGAAAGCAGACACCCGCAAAAGACTTGCACTCAAAGCAGTAGTAAGGGTTGAGTTGTCATACACAGATCGGGTAGTACCGCTGGCATCACTCCACTTCCAAGCACGAGTGTTGTGGCTGCAATCAGTCACGAGGGGGATCCAACCACTACACTTGGCTCCATGAAATGCAGCTGGAACGTGAAGGAACCTGACCAGAACTGAGCTAACCTGAACTTAAAAGTTTGGGGTTTGTTCCAGACTGTTAGTATCTGGTGCCAAACATGGACTCCTCTCGGAAGCCCGTTGCAATGTTTGGCGTTTCGGGGGAAGTCCGGAGAGTGAGAGAGAATTTTCCAGCTCAAAAATTTGGATTCCCATTTTTTTCAATGAGGTTTGGGTTCTGGTTCAAGATTGGGTACACTTCTGGTACCCGAACCAAACTTTTGAATGACCGCTCATCCCAAAACCTGACAGCAACACAGATCTGTGTGCGTGAGCCCATTCACCATCGGCCTTGTCAACACTAACTGTTTTGGGACTAAGGGGGCCTGGTGAGTGTGATTCTTTTGGGGATATATGCTTTCCTTTTGGGGGTTTACTGCTGTAAGTACAGTCATGGCCAAATGTTTTGAGAATGACACAAATATTATATTTTCACATGATCTGCTGCCCTCTGGTTTTTATGTGTGTTTGACAGATGTTTTTATCACAGACAGAAATATAATTGCAAACATATGAGTAACAAAAGCTTATATTGACAGTTAGAATGAGTTAATGCAGCAAGTCAATATTTGCAGTGTTGACCCTTCTTCTTCAGGACCTCTGCAATTCTCCCTGGCATGCTCTCAATCAACTTCTGGACCAAATCCTGACTGATAGCAGTCCATTCTTGCACAATCAATGCTTTCATTTTGTCAGAATTTTTAGGTTTTTGTTTGTCCACCCGTCTCTTGATGATTGACCACCAGTTCTCAATGGGATTAAGATCTGGGGAGTTTCCAGGCCATGGACCCAAAATCTCTATGTTTTGTTCCCTGAGCCATTTAGTTATCACCATTGCTTTATGGCAAGGTGCTCCATCATGCTGGAAAAGGCATTGTTGATCGCCAAACTGCTCTTGGAGGTTGGGAGAAGTTGCTCTTGGAGGACATTCTGGTACCATTCTTTATTCATGGCTGTGTTTTTAGGCAAGACTGTGAGAGAGCCGATTCCCTTGGCTGAGAAGCAACCCCACACATGAATGGTTTCAGGATGCTTAACAGTTGGCATGAGACAAGACTGGTGGTAGCGCTCACCTTGTCTTCTCCGAATGAGGCGTTTTCCTGATGATCCCAGTCCTCAGCAGTCCACTGCCTGTACCTTTTGCAGAATATCAGTCTGTCCATGATGTTTTTTCTGGAGAAAAGTGGCTTCTTTGCTGCCCTCCTTGAGATCAGGCCTTGCTCCAAGAGTCTCCGCCTCACAGTGCATGCAGATGCATTCACACCTGCCTGCTGCCATTCCTGAGCAAGCTCTGCACTGCTGGTAGCCCGATCCCACAGCTGAAACACTTTTAAGAGACTGTCCTGGCGCTTGCTGGTCTTTCTTGGGCGCCCTGAAGCCTTTTTGGCAACAATGGAACCTCTCTCCTTGAAGTTCTTGATGATGCGATAGATTGTTGACTGAGGTGCAATCTTTCTAGCTGCGATACTCTTCCCTGTTAGGCCATTTTTGTGCATTGCAATGATGACTGCACGTGTTTCTTTAGAGATAACCATGGTTAACAGAAGAGAAACAATGATGCCAAGCACCAGCCTCCTTTTAAAGTGTCCAGTGGTGTCATTCTTACTTAATCATGACAGATTGATCTCCAGCCATGTCCTCATCAACACCCACACCTGTGTTAATGGAGCAATCACTGAAAAGAGGTTAGCTGGTCCTTTTAAGGCAGGGCTGCAATGATGTTGAAATGTGTTTTGGGGGATAAAGTTCATTTTCTAGCCAAATATTGACTTTGCAAGTAATTGCTGTTAAGCTGATCACTCTTTATAACATTCTGGAGTATATGCAAATTACCATTAGAAAAAGTGAAGCAGTAGACTTTGTAAAAATTAATATTTGTGTCATTCTCAAAACTTTTGTCCATGACTGTACATCTATTCAAGCCAGCAGAGAGGTGCTATAGGGAGACAAGTTTTTTTATATATGGTATACAAGTTTCATGTAACTATAGTATAGGTAATGTATATGGGAGTATCAATAATGAAACCATGGAAACTTTCTACATAACTGTAAACGTGGCTATAAATCAAATACGGAGCATTGAAAAAGTAAAAGAGCTATTCACAAATGATGGATAGCTATGAATGTGTTATATAAGTATACCTTTATTACTTGTATCAAATATCACAAAAGGTTGAAAAGAAGAGGCGTACTCTGGAATAAAATAAGATATCCCCAGAAAATAAGCTCTAACACATCTTTCAAGAAAAATATAACATAAAACCCTGTCTTATTTCTGGGGAAACACGGTAGTAGGAATATAAAGCCCTAGATAGAATTACAAGGTAAATCAAATTGATAGTCTGATGGCCATAAAACTCGTATTGTTTAAAAGGTCTCTAGTTTGGAGGATGATCCAATGAATGGCCATTTCTGTAATAAAATAATATTTATTTATCCGAATGTATAAGATCTTGAGTCCATTGTGCTATATATTGCTACTTGAAATGAGATAATTAGGTGCCTTAATGAGCCTTTTTTTTAGCAGTGATTAGGACCATTCTGTGCTTTACAGATCATTTTGAATGACTGTAAATGGGTAAAAACTCCCCGTATAACCACATCCTTTCTAAGAATCAGCTCGGTTCCTGCAGACACAACTCTCCTTTAGATAGATCATTTATGAGGAGCTAAGAATAGCGAGCTTATATTTAGCCAGGACACACCCAACCCAGCTCTACAATAGCTCAGAATTAGGTCAAGTCCTCAGTACGTATAAAAGGTAATTATATATTGTATCCAAATATTTTTTGGCAGACACGTGTCGCCTTCTTAAAGTACCTAAAATGGAAACAGTCAAATTTTATTTTTAAATACAAAAGTTCCCTCTTAGGTAGTTATAATGTAGTCTGAAAGGTGTGTATCCTGCTTCATTTGGGCCTTTTTCTTTTTGATTTTTTTCTTTGCTCTTCTCTGTAAATGTGCCTTGTTGACTGGTCACGTGATGGTCAGAGCTGTTCAGTCCTGTCTGACCCATTACATCCCTCCCTCTTTTTTCACATAGTCTCACTCACGGCTGTTCACACGTCGGATTTTCTCATACGACTGCTATCAGTAGTTTTCACAGATTATTATTAATATTATTATTTATATAGCGCCATTGATTCCATGGTGCTGTACATGAGAAGGGGTTACATACAAATTACAGATATCACTTACAGTAAACTAACAATCACAGACTGGTACAGAGGGGAGAGGACCCTGCCCTTTCGGGCTTACATTCTACAGGTAGAATGTAGCACTCGTACAGATAGCACTTGTACCTGTAATAGTCTATGGAGCAGTACAATTATCTATTTTTTTCCTCTGGTGCCTATTCTGTATACCCTTCCAAAAAGCGATAATGATCTGGAACATCCACTTGTCCATCTTATTGGTTCAAGAGGTGGGTCTGTATTCACTCGCGCATGCACAGTGGGCTCGAGGTGGGTCTGTATTCACTCGCGCATGCACAGTGAGCTGTATATTAATCACGCGGCCTTGATCATGTGACCACGGCAAGATAACGTGGCACGACCTAGTCCAGGATTGGATTGCATTGGCACATGTTCATGGGACTATCGCACACAGTGTTCCTTAGATTGGATGCATGGTTGCCTGCATGACGAGGATGCTGGTACATCATTGGAGTGCCGGGACATGACCCACTTTTGGATATCTTGGCTTTGCAATCTATGTAACATGTAAAGTTATATGTGTGTGGAATGTCCTGTGGTATAATGATCTATTGCATGTTATGCACTATGGGATTATTTAACAACCCTGCTGGCATCACTGCATGGCCTCCCATCCCTCACACACCAACTTGCTCACTGCTCCAGGTCATGCTGTGATTTCTGTCAGCTGCCGGCTCCATTTTCTGTGCCTTTTGTTTTCTGCCTGCTCTCTGCATATCTCCTGGCTGTGCACATAGGGGGGCGGCGCCAGAACTCTCTGGTTCTTATGGAGTTAGGGTACACCTGTCTAATATGTCCTTGACCAATTACCATGAGCCTTCTAGTATTTAGGGCAGCTCCACCCTATGGATCTTGCCTGTGCAATGTGTTAACTCAGTGTTTTGCTACTGAGCTGCCAGGTCTTGCTCTGTGTTCCTCCATCTTTGGAGGCTTCACTCCTAGCTTTGCCTTGTACCTGTTTATCCCCCCGCCAGGAGGCAGAATATACTGGTCCCTGTGTCTTTGTCCCTTGTCTCGTGTCATTACCTTGTCTGAACTCTGTCCTACCTCTGTCTCTTAGTCTCCTTGTCTGTGGTTTCTTTCCTGCAGCCTTGTGTTCTCTCTGAATCACTTTCTGCCTCTTGTCCGCGGTTCTGCTCCGTTCCTTTCTGCTTCACTCCTGCAGCTGCAGAAATCTCTTGCTGTAGCTCCTCTCCGCATATCTTGCGGTTCCGCTTTGCTTCACTCCTGCAGCTGCAGAACCTCTTGCTGCAGCTCCTCTCCGCATACCTTGCGGTTCTGCTTTGCTTCTCTCCTGACGCTGCAGAACCTCTTTCTGCTCTACAGCCCTTCTCAGCAGCCTTGCGGTTTTCCTGCTGTGTGAACAGGTCTCTACCTGTTTCTCCATACACCATTCCTTCCAGTCTGTACCAGTATCTGCTCCTGCTGTGTGAACAGGTCTCCTGTTCCTCCATACACCATTCTTTTCAGTCAGTTCCGGTATCTGCGATTGCTGTGTGAGCAGGTCTCTACCTGTTTCTCCATACACCATTCCATCCAGTCAGTACCAGTACCTGCACTTGCTGTGTGAACAGGACCCTACATCGTGTCTCAGCCGTGCCTACCTACCCTGTGTCTCAGCCGTGCCTGCCAGCCCTGTGTCCCAGCCATGCCTGCCTACTCCGTGTCCCAGCTGTGCCTGCCAGCCCTGTGTCTCCTCCGTGCCTGCCAGCCCTATGTCTCAGCCGTGCCTGCCAGCCCTATGTCTCAGCCGTGCCTGCCAGCCCTGTGTCTCAGCCGTGCCTGCCAGCCCTGTGTCTCCTCCGTGCCTGCCAGCCCTGTGTCTCCTCCGTGCCTGCCAGCCCTATGTCTCAGCCGTGCCTGCCAGCCCTGTGTCTCATCCGTGCCTGCCAGCCCTGTGTCTCAGCCATGCCTGCCAGCCCTATGTCTCAGCCGTGCCTACCAGCCCTGTGTCTCATCCGTGCCTGCCAGCCCTGTGTCTCAGCTGTGCCTGCCAGCCTTGTGTCTCAGCCGTGCCTGCCAGCCCTATGTCTCAGCCGTGCCTACCAGCCCTGTGTCTCATCCGTGCCTGCCAGTCCTGTGTCTCAGCCGTGCCTGCCAGCCCTGTGTCTCATCCGTGCCTGCCAGTCCTGTGTCTCAGCCGTGCCTACCAGCCCTGTGTCTCATCCGTGCCTGCCAGCCCTGTGTCTCCTCCATGCTGCCAGCCCTGTGTCTCAGCCGTGCCTGCCAGCCCTATGTCTCAGCCGTGCCTGCCAGCCCTGTGTCTCACCTGTGCCTACTAGCCCTGTGTCTCATCCGTGGCTGCCAGCCCTGTGTCTCCTCCGTGCCTGCCTGCCCTGTGTCTCAGCCGTGCCTGCCAGGCCTATGTCTCAGCCGTGCCTGCCAGCCTTATGTCTCAGCCGTGCCTGCCAGCCCTGTGTCTCAGCCGTGCCTGCCAGCCCTGTGTCTCAGCCGTGCCTGCCAGCCCTATGTCTCAGCCGTGCCTACCAGCCCTGTGTCTCTTCCGTGCCTGCCAGCCTTGTGTCTCATCCGTGTCTGCCAGCCCTGTGTCTCATCCGTGCCTGCCAGTCCTGTGTCTCAGCCGTGCCTGCCAGCCCTGTGTGTCAGCCGTGCCTGCCAGCCCTATGTCTCAGCTGTGCCTACCAGCCCTGTGTCTCAGCCGTGCCTGCCAGGCCTATGTCTCATCCGTGCCTGCCAGCCCTGTGTCTTAGCCGTGCCTGCCAGCCCTGTGTCTCAGCCGTGCCTGCCAGCCCTATGTCTCAGCCGTGCCTACCAGCCCTGTGTCTCATCCGTGCCTGCCAGCCCTGTGTCTCATCCGTGCCTGCCAGCCCTGTGTCTCATCCATGCCTGCCAGCCCTGTGTCTCATCCATGCCTGCCAGCCCTATGTCTCATCCGTGCCTGCCAGCCCTGTGTCTCATCCATGCCTGCCAGCCCTGTGTCTCACCCACAGACACAACTGAGTCGCTCGGCCAGGGCTTGTGGGGTACTCGGCACCGAGCCCGTTCACTTCAATGGGGGATGTCACGGGTAGCGCAGCTCGGTCCGTGGCCCTGGGCGCTCACTGAAAAGGGGATATTTACAGGGGATTGTAGGTTTGTAGAAATGTTTGTGACGCCACCTGTGGTTCCTGGTCAGGGTGACCAGTGCTGCAGGGTAGATCCTCTGAGGGGTTGTTACTGGGCAGCAAGGTGTTAAGTCTCCCACAGGCAAGACTGATCCCTCAGGGTATATGGCGATGTAGGGGTGCAGGATCAATAAGGCAGACACACACAAGAAAGTCTCTTTCTGTACCTTTACTGATGGTAGATGCAGGCACGTCCCGGGAAGCTGTCAGGGTGGAGGATGCACATCCAGTAATCCCACTAAGTAGGTGTAGGGCCTCCTTACTTCTTTATGTGTGCGAGTTTCTGACTTGCATGGAACAAAGTCTAACTCTGCCTTCTTCGTATACGCCCGGCTGATCTTGTGGGGCCTTCTCTTGGACAGAACTAAAGGTACTGCCACACTTAGCGATCTGGTTAGCGATATCAATAACGACGCAAGCTAATGAGATGTTGGTGTGATCTCTTTTAGGTCGCTAGTAGCTGCCAAACAGCAGATCTCATTAACAACTCATCAGCGGTCAGCGATCTCTTTAACGACTTTAGCGGTCGTTAGGATCTATCATTAGCATGTACTGAGCGCTTCTGATTCATAGGAATTTCCAGCATCGCTCCTGCTCTCTGCGTCCTGCTAGCCTGCTTTGCAACTTCTGCGATCCTCTCTGTGACGCAAAAGAGAACTTACAGATATTGCGATCCATTCCGTGACGCTAAACACCATATGCGTCACAAACGAGGTCGCTCGTCGTTCGCA
>JARQOD010001856.1:0-45256 GCA_033576555.1 Oophaga sylvatica | reverse complement strand
CACCCAACCCCCCGCTCAAGTGATTTTTGGAGACGCTTTTCGGTGACGTGACTTTGTTGTTTCCTTGCCGGCTGGGGTTAAAATGATTTCCCACAAAGTCAGCTGCAGCTTTTAGTATTTCGGGGGGAGCGGACGCCCCCTTGATGGAAAATCGAGAGTTCCCCAAAAAGGGGTTCAGTCTAAAGTTTTTAAACTATTTGGGGGCCCCCGGGGGACGCCCCACCTTGTGGAAATATTAAAATTTTCCCAAAATTCTGTCCCCGTTTTTTACTATTTCGTCGGACCCGGGACGTCCACCTTGATGGAATACTGTTGATTGCCACAATAAAGGCCGCAGTTTTTTATATTTCAAGGGTCCGGACGCCCAAACCTTGATGGAATACTGATGAGTTGCCACAAGTCAGCGGGCAGTTTTTACTATTTCATGGGAAACCGGCCCTCCACCTTGAGGGAAATATGATGAGTTGCCCCCAAGTCGTCGCAGTTTTAAACTATTTCGTCGGCCCGGGACGTCCCCCTTTAAAATGGAATACTGATGATTTTTGCCACAAGTCAGTCGCATTTTTTACTTTTTCCCCGTCAAAACCCGGACGTCCCCCCTTGATGGAATACGATGGTTGCCACAAGTCAGTCGCAGCTTTTACTTTTTCCCCGTCGGACCGGACGCCCCACCTTGAGGGAAAAATATTGAGATTTGCCACAAGTCACCCGCAGCTTTTACTATTTCAGGGGGGGCGGATGTCCCCCTTGAGGGAAATTTCGATGAGTTGCCCAAGTCAGCCGCAGTTTTTAAAACTATTTCGTGGGAAACCCGGATGTCCACCTTGATGGAATACTGATGAGTTCCCACAAGTCAGCCGCAGCTTTTACTATTTCAATGGTCCGGACGTCCACCTTGATGGTATACTGATGAGTTGCCACAAGTCAGCCGCAGCTTTTACTATTTCAAGGGTCCGGACGTCCACCTTGATGGAATACTGATGAGTTGCCACAATTCAGCCGCAGCTTTTACTATTTCAAGGGTCCGGACGTCCACCTTGATGGAATACTGATGAGTTGCCACAAGTCAGTCGCAGCTTTTACTATTTCGTCGGACCGGACGCCCAACTTGATGGAATACTGATGAGTTGCCACAAGTCAGCCGCAGCTTTTACTATTTCGTCGGACCGGACGTCCACCTTGATGGAATACTGATGAGTTCCCACAAGTCAGCCGCAGCTTTTACTATTTCAAGGGTCCGGACGTCCACCTTGATGGAATACTGATGAGTTGCCACAAGTCAGCCCCAGCTTTTACTATTTCAAGGGTCCGGACGTCCACCTTGATGGAATACTGATGAGTTGCCACAAAACAGCCGCAGCTTTTACTATTTCAAGGGTCCGGACGTCCACCTTGATGGAATACTGATGAGTTGCCACAAGTCAGCAGCAGATTTTACTATTTCATCGGACCGGACGTCCACCTTGATGGAATACTGATGAGTTGCCACAAGTCAGTTGCAGCTTTTACTATTTCGTCGGACCGGACGTCCAACTTGATGGAATACTGATGAGTTGCCACAAGTCAGCCGCAGCTTTTACTATTTCGTCGGACCGGACGTCCACCTTGATGGAATACTGATGAGTTCCACAAGTCAGCCGCAGCTTTTACTATTTCAAGGGTCCGGACGTCCACCTTGATGGAATACTGATGAGTTGCCACAAGTCAGCCCCAGCTTTTACTATTTCAAGGGTCCGGACGTCCACCTTGATGGAATACTGATGAGTTGCCACAAGTCAGCCGCAGCTTTTACTATTTCAAGGGTCCGGACGTCCACCTTGATGGAATACTGATGAGTTGCCACAAGTCAGCCGCAGCTTTTACTATTTCATCGGACCGGACGTCAACCTTGATGGAATACTGATGAGTTGCCACAAGTCAGCCGCAGCTTTTACTATTTCAAGGGTCCGGACGTCCACCTTGATGGAATACTGATGAGTTGCCACAAGTCAGCCGCAGCTTTTACTATTTCGTCGGACCGGACGTCCACCTTGATGGAATACTGATGAGTTGCCACAAGTCAGCCGCAGCTTTTACTATTTCGTCGGACCGGACGTCCACCTTGATGGAATACTGATGAGTTCCCACAAGTCAGCCGCAGCTTTTACTATTTCAAGGGTCCGGACGTCCACCTTGATGGAATACTGATGAGTTGCCACAAGTCAGCCCCAGCTTTTACTATTTCAAGGGTCCGGACGTCCACCTTGATGGAATACTGATGAGTTGCCACAAGTCAGCCGCAGCTTTTACTATTTCAAGGGTCCGGACGTCCACCTTGATGGAATACTGATGAGTTGCCACAAGTCAGCCGCAGCTTTTACTATTTCATCGGACCGGACGTCAACCTTGATGGAATACTGATGAGTTGCCACAAGTCAGCCGCAGCTTTTACTATTTCAAGGGTCCGGACGTCCACCTTGATGGAATACTGATGAGTTGCCACAAGTCAGCCGCAGCTTTTACTATTTCAAGGGTCCGGACGTCCACCTTGATGGAATACTGATGAGTTGCCACAAGTCAGCCGCAGCTTTTACTATTTCAAGGGTCCGGACGTCCACCTTGATGGAATACTGATGAGTTGTCACAAGTCAGCAGCAGCTTTTACTATTTCATCGGACCGGACATCCACCTTGATGGAATACTGATGAGTTGCCACAAGTCAGCCGCAGCTTTTACTATTTCAAGGGTCCGGACGTCCACCTTGATGGAATACTGATGAGTTGTCACAAGTCAGCAGCAGCTTTTACTATTTCATCGGACCGGATGTCCACCTTGATGGAATACTGATGAGTTGCCACAAGTCAGCAGCAGCTTTTACTATTTCAAGGGTCCGGACGTCCACCTTGATGGAATACTGATGAGTTGCCACAAGTCAGCCACAGCTTTTACTATTTCATGGGTCCAGACGTCCACCTTGATGGAATACTGATGAGTTGCCACAAGTCAGCCGCAGCTTTTACTATTTCAAGGGTCCAGACGTCCACCTTGATGGAATACTGATGAGTTGTCACAAGTCAGCCGCAGCTTTTACTATTTCAAGGGTCCGGACGTCCACCTTGATGGAATACTGATGAGTTGCCACAAGTCAGCCGCAGCTTTTACTATTTCAAGGGTCCAGACGTCCACCTTGATGGAATACTGATGAGTTGCCACAAGTCAGCCGCAGCTTTTACTATTTCAAGGGTCCGGACGTCCACCTTGATGGAATACTGATGAGTTGCCACAAGTCAGCCGCAGCTTTTACTATTTCAAGGGTCCGGACGTCCACCTTGATGGAATACTGATGAGCTGCAGCTGACGAGCGGCTGCTCAATGGCTGCAGCCAAGGAGTGAAACAACAATGTGAACACAAGATATTTTTTCCAAACATTTATACATATAATTAAATATCATGAATTAATTCATGTTGTCATCCTCAAATAACATCGTGCATGCAATATCTGTTGATGGGTGTCTGAATTATAATAGAACTGTTTCACAATAAAGAATTCTGAAGGCTTCCAGTAACATCAGAACGAGGAAATGAAAATGTATGAATAAACTAAAATAAAAAGAGCACAAATATTAAAATGCAATAATTAAAATAAAACCCAAAACCCCATACTTCCCCTAAAACAATATAAATTATTCAACAAGAAAAATCCCCTAGCTAGAGGGGGCGATCTGGGCAAAAATCTAGCGAAACTTGAGTGTAAATGGATCTATAGGTTGGGAACTCTTGTACCCAACAGGTTAAATGAAAGTTTTGGGTTCAGTGCTTTCTTATAATAGGGGACTTTTCTTGACAACATGATAACATGAATTAATTCATGATATTTAATTATATGTATAAATTTATTCATCATCAGTTGTATGCATTGTTAATGGATTGTTTTCAAGCTGCATTTATCTATGACTATTTATTATATAATGGGAATATTGTCACTTCTTATTGCACTTTAGCACTTTAATATAATTGATATAAAAAATATTCTATATGACTGTTTATTGCATAATTATTACACTTCATCACTTTTTGAAACTTTGTATAAGTATATTATGGATTTATTATCATAGTTGATTATTCACTATATATTATTAATTTATTATTAAAGGGAATCTGTCACCCTAAATTGGCGGGATATTTAAATGATGGCAGTCAGGTCAGATGGGCGATGTTTTGGGTACTTGCCTTAACATGTTGTTCGCCGCTGTCTCCATTATTTCTGGGAATTGTAGTTGTTGCCCTCCATATAACGCGCCTGTGCATTGCAATCTTGAATTGCGCACGCGCAGTATGCTTTGCCCGCAGATTACAATGCGCAGGCGCGTTATATGGAGGGCAACGACTACAATTCCCAGAAATAATGGAGACAGCGGCGAACAACATGTTAAGGCAAGTACCCAAAACACCGCCCATCTGACCTGACTGCCATCATTTAAATATCCCGCCAATTTAGGGTAACAGATTCCCTTTAATTGCTATTGTAATCTTTATATATTCTTGTATATTTATTTCATCATCTTTATTATTAATTATAGTTGTAATGACTAATTATAGTTCATAATTTGCACTCAGTCACTTTAATAGTTTATACCTATAGATGTTAGGGGATTATATCACTGCATATTAGTTATTGCCTCCATTGAGCGCGCTCTCGGTGTTCATCAGCTCTCTGACTCGGACTGGCTCCAGCTACAGAGAGTCAGCTGACGCACACGTGCCTGTTACTATGGCAACCTTTGTGCCGGCGTCTCACCAGCCGGAGATGACATGTCATTTCCGTGGTAGCGGTAAAATGGAGCGGCGCGGCGTTTGTGGACGGGCAAGTTCCAATTATGTTAGGTGATGTGCAGCAACGCATCTGATTGGCTGGAGCATAGTTTAAATACCCAATCTTCCTCTTCCCCGACACGCCCCCTGAAGAAGAGGACGAAACGCGCGTCGGGGTGAGAGACTGAGAGACTCGGCACAAGGCTCCATACATGTGAGTTGTTTATCTTTCATAATCGGCAGTTAATTAGTCACAGTTGAGCATTTTTATTTAGTATGGTTACCGCATGTTATTAGCCATGACTAGTGTCGGGCTCTCATAATGTTGTTTGCGGTGAGATATCATCAGATCTGTTTCACTGTGCTCTGTTTACTTTGTCTGACTTCGCCTTCACACAGTGGTGATTTCACACTGCTTCATTATATATATATATATATATATATATATTTTCACTCCTTGTATTTTTGGAGCCTGTAGCCTTAATATTGTCCCACAACTTATGGCAACCAGACTTATTATTATTATGTCATTTTTGGTATATTGTATGTTTTAACAATAAAAGTATTTTTCTAATTATTGAGAATTGTGCTATTTTCTGCTTGACAATTTCATTTTGGTTAAGCGGCCGGGTTTGGTATTGTAACACGTAGAACAGTCCCAGCAAAATACCCCGAGAAGGTGCACATTATAGAGTCTCACTGTCACGTCGCCGTTGGATTCAGTGGCTGGTGTTCCTGCCTTGGCCGCTGGGAGGCGCCGGACTCCTTCGGCTGGTGGTGCCAGTGATAGGAGAGCGGTATATTCATATGGTTCCGCTCCTTTGACGCCGGCCTCTGTTGCTGCGCATCGCCATGTTTCGCCTGTGGGTAATGTTGGTGACAGAGAGGGGGTCCCTGCGCAGGCGTCTGGTGGGCGTAGGCTTCGCTCTTCTGTCAGAGGTGAAGTGGTTGGTGTCAGTCATGCATCACCATCTGGCCTGGTTCTGGGGGTGGTCCAGATGAGGTCATCAGACTGTGAGCCTGTGAGAGGTAGCCATGCCCTTCAAATGCCTTGGAGCCTGGCTTGTAGGCCGCCAGATATAGTCTTGGTTTCCCCAGTGTGCTAGTTTGTTTTGCTGTTGTATCTCTGACCTTTGCCTGGATTTCTGACTCTTCTACTTCCTAGCGTCCTTCCTACTCCGGTCCACTGCTCTCTTAGGCAGCTACACTCATACGGGCCGATATTGGTGACGCCCGCTCTAATTCCACACAAAGACTACTAAGCACACGCCGCAATGGCACTTTTCCATGCCTAAGCTGCGCGGCATGCTCTAATGTCATCAAGTCAGATTGTGTCACCCACCTTAGAACTGGCAAAACATATCCCATACGAGGATATCATACATGTGATTCGAACTTCGTGGTTTATATCATCAAGTGCCCATGTGGCCTCCTCTATGTAGGAGAGACCACACAACATGTAAAGGACCGCATAGCTAGTCACAAGTCCACGATACGCTGTGGTAAGACCTGGCTCCCACTTCCAGACCACTTCCTCAATTCCAGACACTCTGTGGCTCAATTAAAGTTTCAGATCATCGAACAGGTCCCGCGCCCTGGGAGGGGGGTAACCATATCAAGTTACTAAAATCAAGGGAAACCTTTTGGATTCACACCCTTGATACCCTCGCTCCTAGAGGCCTCAATAGAGAAATCGATTGGTCTACTTAATCTTTTTAGTGTCTAATATTATTCTTTTAATCCTCCAGATCCGTTGACACCATATAATATTGGTGAGTGTAATATTACCATTACCAATGCAATTCATCCTTTTTTCCCTTTTCTCCCCCCCCCCTTTATTTTTCACTTGTATTTTATATTATATTTTTTTCCACCATTTTACAACTTTAATTAATTACCATTTCATTCCCATGTTTTCTCTAGATCATTCCCCCTTTTTTTCTATTCAAGCAGTACAGCTACACTCTGTTACTGCTTGTATGTCACTGCGCTTGGCAGCCAAATCATGGGCTTCCCAGATTCCTTGGTAACTTAATACACTGCTCTGCCCGCCTCTCCCCTTGCAACCAAAGCTACTTCCGGCCCAGGTCACGGCAGCGCTACTTAATGTGGCCGCAGACCTGATCACTGCACGCCACATCCAGCAAGGCGCGGGAGTGCCGCTGTTCCAGACATCCTGACAGGTAATCCATTATTATTTAGCGCTACTTACCGACTCTCTTTTTTTACACCTAAATTACCATGGGCTCGCAGCATTATATATACCATGAGTACCCAGTAACTTAAACACTATGGGACAGCCACCATTATTCCATTAGTCTTTTTCTTATGACCTTGCAACTGTTCCTTAATATAAATATACCTGTTTCCCATTTCTTTTATATGTTTACACATACCGTTTATTTCAATCCCTTTAGGTGCTTTAGCATTTGAGATATATTTCTACTTTATCACCCATAATTCTACAATTTACCAGGTACTTTCTCATTTTCCAGTGTACTTCCCATTTGCTTCATATTTTCAATTACTCATGAACTTAATTAATTTTCACAGAACATCTTGTTCTCTTGGAAATATATTTTTGTTCCATTTTTCCATTACTGAGGTAATTTCTTTTGTACATATCCCTGCTCTTAATTTCACATGTATATAATTAATCACAATTGGTGCCTCTCAACTCTATGGATTTTTTCTGTTTTTTCTATCTTTTTTTCATATTTTCCGTCATAAACGACAATAGTTTATCATTATTTTTTTCTTTTTCCTTTTCTTTGTTCTGATCTAATATTATGTTTCTAATGTCATGTCCATTTTTTCTACAGGAGATTTTTGTTGTTGTTTTATTATTTTATTATTATATTTTGCTTGTTATTTACTTTGCATAATTGTTTCTTTGTTTGTTATCTACATTTTCTAGCGACTTTTTTGAAAAAGACCCAGGAGGGTCGAAACGTCTCTATACTTAGTCGCCTTCACCTGTGCCTATTCTAAATTTGACTGCTCCCGTCTTGTGTCAATAAAATCCTTATTTTGCATGTACTTCTTGGAGTGTGCGGTGTAACTTTATACTACTGTATTCGGGACAATTGTCCACTACACCAGCACCTCGTTATCTGTTACTGGAGTGCACACCAATTTACCAATTATCATTATATATATATATATTTTCACTCCTTGTATTTTTGGAGCCTGTAGCCTTAATATTGTTCCACAACTTATGGCAACCAGACTCATTATTATTATGTCATTTTTGGTATATTGTATGTTTTAACAATAAAAGTATTTTTCTAATTATTGAGAATTGTGCTATTTCTGCTTGACAATTTTCATTTTGGTTAAGCGGCCGGGTTTGGTATTGTAACACGTAGAACAGTCCCAGCAAAATACCCCGAGAAGGTGCACATTATAGAGTCTCACTGTCACGTCGCCGTTGGATTCAGTGGCTGGTGTTCCTGCCTCGGCCGCTGGGAGGCGCCGGACTCCTTCGGCTGGTGGTGCCGTGATAGGAGTGTTGTATCCTCATATGGTTCCGCTCCTTTGACGCCGGCCTCTGTCGCTGCGCATCGCCATGTTTCGCCTGTGGGTAATGTTGGCGACAGAGAAGGGGTCTCTGCGCAGGCGTCTGGTGGGCGTAGGCTTCGCTCTTCTGTCAGAGGTGAAGTGGTTGGTGTCAGTCATGCATCACCATCTGGCCTGGTTCTGGGGGCGGTCCAGATGAGGTCATCAGACTGTGAGCCTGTGAGAGGTAGCCATGCCCTTCAAATGCCTTGGAGCCTGGCTTGTAGGCCGCCAGATATAGTCTTGGTTTCCCCAGTGTGCTAGTTTGTTTTGCTGTTGTATCTCTGACCTTTGCCTGGATTTCTGACTCTTCTACTTCCTAGCGTCCTTCCTACTCCGGTCCACTGCTCTCTTAGGCAGCTACACTCATACGGGCCGATATTGGTGACGCCCGCTCTAATTCCACACAAAGACTACTAAGCACACGCCGCAATGGCACTTTTCCATGCCTAAGCTGCGCGGCATGCTCTAATGTCATTGTGTAGCCCTGGTATTTAAGGTACACCGTACCAGGAGGATGAGTGGAGAGG
This sequence comes from Oophaga sylvatica, assembly GCA_033576555.1. Classification (NCBI taxonomy): domain Eukaryota; kingdom Metazoa; phylum Chordata; class Amphibia; order Anura; family Dendrobatidae; genus Oophaga; species Oophaga sylvatica. The sequence continues at coordinate 36,376 of JARQOD010001856.1, read as the reverse complement.
TAACGGTTAAGGGCTCTACATGACATCACATACACTTAGACACACCCACAGGGAGTGTTCAGGGTCAGTTAGTCTAGCCTGGACCTGTGAGGAGGAAGGAGCAGAGTCTAGCTCGGGTGGCTCAGGACTGAGTCATCCCACCTGTGTGCAGTTCAGAGAAGTGGAGGCCAGTAAAGGTGAGCCAGATTGCCTCAGCCTGGTCAGAGCTGTGCCCCACTGGCAGACGAACTGAGACAGCTATTGAGAGTGTGAGCAAGTCGAAAGGCACAGTGGAAGGAAATCAGAAGTGTTTTAGGATTGAAGTATCCTGCACATTGTCACCGGTCACTGGGGACCGAAGCATCACTATAGCTTCACGCATAGTGGTAAAAGAACCAGAGGCTTACTGGACCTTAGGTAACAGAAAGCAGCCCTTGAAGTGTCAGTACGTAACAGGGGTCAGGTGGAATAGGAACTTTGAGCTAGGCAAAGCATAGAAGAACCTAGTTTCATCACTGGAAGGCTCCACCACAAAACTGACCGGGCAGTACAGCTTTGAAATAGCTGAAGTCTCAGGAGTGAACTACGCTTTATGCTGGTTGGACTCATCATCATTGGAAAGTAAAGGAGGCCCCTGCCTTGCTCAGCCGTTGCCTCAAAACTCATCCTCCACCAACCCCATCAGCCTCCCTGGGACCTGCCTTACCATCTTACAAGTAAAAGGTATGGAAAGACGCTGACGGTGTGAGACTGAGTTATTTAATTGCATGCCTGCACAACCCCACCATAACCATCGACCTGAGGGAAGAGTCCCACCTGTAGGGGACCCGACATCTAGCTGCCTCACCATCCCCTCAGAGCTCTACAGCAGCGCTGGTACAAATTACCAGAGACTACAGGTGGCGTCACGAACTGTATATAAATCTATCCCCTGTAAATATACCCCTCAACATACGCCAGACCGCCAGGGCCACAGACCGAGCCACCGCTACCTGTGACAAACCCCATAGACTTCCATGGGCTCGGCTCTGAGTACCCCATTGCCCTGGTAACCCACAATTGTGGTGGCGGGTCGACACAAAAACTTGGCGTCACGAACAGGATTCGAAACTTGCAGGATTGCGAGCCCTGTGTGTCTGTGGAGTGTTTTAGTGAAAAAGACTGTTTGCACTATTTGGCGCCAAATACCGCCATCTTTGCCGCCATATTCGCGCCCTGAAGCGCTGGAGAAGAAGGTGGGCGTACCTGAAAGAGCGCGCAGAGTCTTTGACACGCCCCGGTTCTGACTCATCGGCAGGTCCTGCGACAGGAAGTGAACGCTCTGACATCAGAGCGCCTGCGACGAAGGTCCTGTTCCCACTGCGGTGCCTGTGAAATAGCAGCGTCTGAAACCGGTAGGCTCCGTTTAACCAAGGGGGCGCTAAGATGTCACAACAACCGGCTGACAGTGCGGCCCCGGCCGGAGGCCCCAATCCCGCACCGCCTGGTATTGTAGCGCCAGATGGGGGTGCAGGTCCAGCACCCAGTCCGGTAGTCCCGATCATGCCACTAACGCTTCCATATATGCCAGGGGCGAAATGGCTTCCCCAGTACAGCGGTGAGCCAGGCACATTAGCAGGCTTCAAGCGGAAGTTATGCAGCATCCTAGAAATGTACTCCATGCCTGAGAGACAAAAAGCTGCTGTGCTAATAGGGCAGCTAACTGGCGCTGCTGAGAGGGAAGTGGAGACTTGGGATACCGTTGATCAGGAGTCGGTACCTGCGATCTTCCTTAAGCTGCATGCCATATTTGAAGACCGCACAGAAACGGACCTCCGGATGGCCTTCTATCACTGTTCACAACAGCCAGGTGACAGCATCCAGGACTACGCTTGCCGACTACAAGGAGCCCTGAGAGCTCTTAAGCAGATTAATAATTTAAATGCTATCGATGAGAATAAAATGCTGAAAGAACAATTTATACAGGGATTGAGATCCCAAGAGGAACGCAGAACTGTAAACTGGTGGTCCTTAGATCATCCTGATGCTACCTTTGATGCCCTAAAAGACATGGCAATAAAAGGGCTGCGGCCCCTGGGCAAACCTGAGGTGGCAACCCAACATCATCAGGGTGAAGTCACTCTGGAACCGGCAGTAACCCCCTGTTCCCCGCTAGTGGCCGAAACCAAAACGCAGGCGACACCCCCTAGTGAATTGGATTGTCTGCGCTCAGAGGTGCGCCAGCTGACTAAAAATCTGGCTGCTGTGATGAGTGCCCTGCAGCTGCGGAAAGAGGAGGAAGGGAGGATCTTGTTAGCTGACTGCCCAGAAGACGTCCCGTGGATGCCTGGAGAAGTGGTATTAAAAAGAAAAAGGAAAATGCACAAATTGGATAACCAGTGGGAACAAGAACCCTACGTTGTACAAGATTCTAAATATGACAACAGAAAAGTTTGTATCATCAGTAAGGACGGAGGAAGAACAATAACCACTGTGTCCAGAGACCATTTGAAATTGTGTCCAGAACCCTTAAAGCTTTGTGAAAAGAACCCTGTCATCAATCAAGAAGAAGGAAAGGAAGAGGTCATACACACGGATCTGGGAGATTTTCCTGCGGATTGGCCCCGACTGGGAGATGCTGTAATAGTTCCGGTGTTGCAGTTTTATCAGCCACAAGAGGAAGTTCTACCTCCAGTTGTGCCCGTGGTGCCAGTTGAGTCCGTTCAGGAGTTACCCATTCCAGCAACATCTCAACCTACGGAATCTCAAGAAGGATCATCAGAAGCAGCGCCCCATACTATGGGATCCCCTGGTGAAGCTGACTCACACCGCCCAGCCATCAGTACGCTTGCCAGATCCATAGAAAGATTGAGGCAGTTCTATAGTTTGCCGTTACGCAGTGCAGACAGATCACAACTTAATATACCTGAAGCTACTCCACGTAGATCAGAGCGAATCACAAAAGGGAAGATACCCATTCGATACCAGCAGTAATTATAACAAATTAATGTGAATATTGTAAAAAGTATATATATATGTGTCTTTTCCTTATTGTGTCTTATAATGGACTCAGAGGCTGAGGACTGAGCCAGCCCAAAAACTGTATCTTGTAAATAGTTGCACTAAGGTGCCTTATAATGGTTTCACACGAAGCCTTGACTTACCTCTGAACATAAAACCCGTGTGGTGTGGCACTGAGTGAGGTCTGCATTCATATGTCCTGCAGCCCACCCAGGACCCACGTTGAAGGTTTGGTGCTGGTCCTTCACAAGATTATTGCCGTTTATTTATAAGAACATGTCTATTTAATATTTTGTATTTTTCTATATTTAATGTTTTGTTTGCAACGTTCAAGAAATCCTTACCTCCCGGATGGGACGAGTTAATGTTAATGTTTAATGCATAAACAAAATTGTCTCTTTGTATTTCACAGCCCGGGAGTGCTGTCGTTTACCATGGGGGAATGTGTAGCCCTGGTATTTAAGGTACACCGTACCAGGAGGATGAGTGGAGAGGTAACGGTTAAGGGCTCTACATGACATCACATACACTTAGACACACCCACAGGGAGTGTTCAGGGTCAGTTAGTCTAGCCTGGACCTGTGAGGAGGAAGGAGCAGAGTCTAGCTCGGGTGGCTCAGGACTGAGTCATCCCACCTGTGTGCAGTTCAGAGAAGTGGAGGCCAGTAAAGGTGAGCCAGATTGCCTCAGCCTGGTCAGAGCTGTGCCCCACTGGCAGACGAACTGAGACAGCTATTGAGAGTGTGAGCAAGTCGAAAGGCACAGTGGAAGGAAATCAGAAGTGTTTTAGGATTGAAGTATCCTGCACATTGTCACCGGTCACTGGGGACCGAAGCATCACTATAGCTTCACGCATAGTGGTAAAAGAACCAGAGGCTTACTGGACCTTAGGTAACAGAAAGCAGCCCTTGAAGTGTCAGTACGTAACAGGGGTCAGGTGGAATAGGAACTTTGAGCTAGGCAAAGCATAGAAGAACCTAGTTTCATCACTGGAAGGCTCCACCACAAAACTGACCGGGCAGTACAGCTTTGAAATAGCTGAAGTCTCAGGAGTGAACTACGCTTTATGCTGGTTGGACTCATCATCATTGGAAAGTAAAGGAGGCCCCTGCCTTGCTCAGCCGTTGCCTCAAAACTCATCCTCCACCAACCCCATCAGCCTCCCTGGGACCTGCCTTACCATCTTACAAGTAAAAGGTATGGAAAGACGCTGACGGTGTGAGACTGAGTTATTTAATTGCATGCCTGCACAACCCCACCATAACCATCGACCTGAGGGAAGAGTCCCACCTGTAGGGCACCCGACATCTAGCTGCCTCACCATCCCCTCAGAGCTCTACAGCAGCGCTGGTACAAATTACCAGAGACTACAGGTGGCGTCACGAACTGTATATAAATCTATCCCCTGTAAATATACCCCTCAACATACGCCAGACCGCCAGGGCCACAGACCGAGCCACCGCTACCTGTGACAAACCCCATAGACTTCCATGGGCTCGGCTCTGAGTACCCCATTGCCCTGGTAACCCACAATTGTGGTGGCGGGTCGACACAAAAACTTGGCGTCACGAACAGGATTCGAAACTTGCAGGATTGCGAGCCCTGTGTGTCTGTGGAGTGTTTTAGTGAAAAAGACTGTTTGCACTATTTGGCGCCAAATACCGCCATCTTTGCCGCCATATTCGCGCCCTGAAGCGCTGGAGAAGAAGGTGGGCGTACCTGAAAGAGCGCGCAGAGTCTTTGACACGCCCCGGTTCTGACTCATCGGCAGGTCCTGCGACAGGAAGTGAACGCTCTGACATCAGAGCGCCTGCGACGAAGGTCCTGTTCCCACTGCGGTGCCTGTGAAATAGCAGCGTCTGAAACCGGTAGGCTCCGTTTAACCAAGGGGGAACTAAGATGTCACAACAACCGGCTGACAGTGCGGCCCCGGCCGGAGGCCCCAATCCCGCACCGCCTGGTATTGTAGCGCCAGATGGGGGTGCAGGTCCAGCACCCAGTCCGGTAGTCCCGATCATGCCACTAACGCTTCCATATATGCCAGGGGCGAAATGGCTTCCCCAGTACAGCGGTGAGCCAGGCACATTAGCAGGCTTCAAGCGGAAGTTATGCAGCATCCTAGAAATGTACTCCATGCCTGAGAGACAAAAAGCTGCTGTGCTAATAGGGCAGCTAACTGGCGCTGCTGAGAGGGAAGTGGAGACTTGGGATACCGTTGATCAGGAGTCGGTACCTGCGATCTTCCTTAAGCTGCATGCCATATTTGAAGACCGCACAGAAACGGATCTCCGGATGGCCTTCTATCACTGTTCACAACAGCCAGGTGACAGCATCCGGGACTACGCTTGCCGACTACAAGGAGCCCTGAGAGCTCTTAAGCAGATTAATAAGGTCCGGCGCCTCCCCTCTTCTTATGATCGCCGTCCACCTGCTTGCTTTCCTGCGTCCCTACGTCATCCACACAATCGCCTCGGCTTCACACTCCTGCACAGGCGTACTTCTCTGACCTTATGGTTACTGCAGTGCGCATGTGCTGGGGTTCTTTGACCACTGCAGTACCTTGCTCTGCTCTCAACAGGTCAGAAAAGTACGCCTGCGCAGGAGCGCGATGCCAGGGAGATTGTGTGCATGACGTAGGGAAGCGTCATCCACATGAAGCAAGCAGGAGGACGGCGATCATAAGAAGATGGGAGGCGACGGACCAAGAAGAGCGACACCCCTCGGACCGTACCGCCCCGCAGATTAGTTTAATAAAAGTTATTTTTCTTCTCTTCCAGGTCAGTTTGGGGGCAGATATACAATACAGCATTATAGACCTGAAAGGTTGTGGCCTTACTTCATAATGGCCAAAACTGGTGACAGGTTCGCTTTAAGGTAAAGAGCCAGGATCCTGTGTAATAACCCTCAGCCTATACCAACTTCTCCAGGACAGGCAATAAAAGCGCTTAGTATAACCTATAAAATGCTTTTTCAGTGTCTAATGAGATTTGGTATGTCTTCCAATTCTTCCTAAGGACATGATTAACCAATGTTGTCTCTGACCTTGCAGCCTTTGCCGAAAATCAACTTAATCGTCAATAATTCCAAGTGGTAAAAAGAGTGACAGTCTAGAGGCGAATATTTTAGAATATATTTTAATATCAAAATTTATCAAGGAAATTATTCTGTAATTTTAACCATGGGGATTAGCCTGTGTCTCCAGTGTCTGCACAGCAAAAGGGTTATCATCATGAATCAAAATGAATACCCTTGTTAAGAAAGGAGATAGCTGCTCAAATAAGGTTTTGTAAAAACTAATATAAAGGCATCAGGGCCGGGACTTTTGTTAATGGCCATCTCCTTCTCTGAGAAAAGCTCCTCCAAACTCTCTACTTCTTCCCAGGTGCAATGGGGGGAGGACCAGCCACTTTGTTAACATAATCATCAATTTGTAATGATATGGACATAATATGGCTTCAGTCCCTTTTATTAGATTACTTATGCCAGCAGTGGAGTAGGATTATACAACAGAGCCCGGGGAATGCACAGGATCCCCACCTGAATATGTGTACTCTGCGAACAGAGCACCATCACTTCTCTTTCACTGCAGGGATTATAGTGCGGTATGATGGGCTGAGACCGACCTTACTCAGGCATTCCCCCATCACTGCGCCATCAGCATCTCCTCATCACTCTAACATGGCTCCTCACCAGCGGCCACTGGCTCCTCCTGGATCCTCCCACTAACTTCTCCGCATTCCCCACCACTCTGGTAACATGGACAGAACACATAAGAACGTACAGGAGATTTAGGGGCACAAAACCCATACCACCATCCTCACAGACAGTAGGGACACAAGATGACATTGCAACTGGCATAGGAAATACCCCATTACTTCCCTCCAGTATATCCAGTGCAGTCATCTGCATATACAGTTAGCAAATAAATTCCAGCCCGATTGTCCAGTATGTTATAGGCAACGGGATCACCAGTTCAGGCTTGTGTTGATCCGGCTTCATTTGTTGCACAACATCCCAAGAAATGTTCTTTACTTTATGGGTTTCTGGGAAACGTTCTGTGGTCTGAGCTGCCACTGGTGATGATGTTACTCCAGGTTGCTTTCATAGAATCAATATCAACTGAATCAGTGACATCCTACATATAGTATCGATATGGCCATACGTCTATAAAAATGACCATACATTCCATTAGGACACTCCCAATACGCATTATTCCTACACAAAACATGGAGTCCAAGTTCACCAATATGTAATAAGAGATTTGTCTCTGAACTTTCTGCTTCTGTTGTTGAGACCTGGTGCTGATGTTGTTGCAACCTCAGTACTGGATACTGGGCAGACTGTAATACAGTTTGGGGTCTGGATTGACAACTGATCTTAAAGAAGGGGACAATGCTTTGATTCCCTCTTTGCACATCGTGAGATTTTTTATGTCACAGATCTGCTGGTGATAAGGAGAAAAATAGTTTTCTAGTTCTGATACGCTACTGGAAGCTGTACACTGTCCTTCTCCATTGCATGGCTAGCAGCTGAGGAAGGATAGAGCCGTGGCAGCTGAACATTGTCTGGTCTGGCAACAAGACATTCACAAGCAAAATGTCCTGGCTGATGATGTTTCAGCATCTTTGGGAATTTGTCCTGAAATTCCCTGCCACTTGGGGTCCTGACAGCCTGGGATGATGACTTGCCCACCATTTTGCCATTTCCACCTTGAGTTTCCTGAAAGTCTCCTTAACATCTTTGATGAACTCCCTCACTGCAGTCTCAACTGTGTCACAACATAGGGAATGTTATTAAGACTCTTGACCCACTAGTTAGACACATATGTGGTATTTTCTTCTTCCCTTTGCAGATCCAACGTTTCCTGAAATACATATGTAAGGGTTGGTTGGTGATGGTTTCACTCTTGTGCAGCCTTTAAAGGTGATCTGTCACCTGGTCAAAAGTGTCCAGGCGTTGCTCTTGTTTTAGTCCTGCTGCTCCCTGAGTAATCAGTTTTGTGTGCTTAGGTTTTTTTTAAAATCCACAATATGGATCCATAGTCTTTATGGTCTTTGACACGGGGGCATTGCTTACAAACTAACAATGCAGAGCAGCCTAAAGACACGCCCCAGAGGATGCTGTAAGCAACGACCCCTTGGTAAAGACCATATAATGTATAAAAGACCATATGTCTGGAACGGTATGGCAGAATTAAAAATAATAAAAATGGAGAACTCAGGAAAGCATAAGGATAAAAATTAGGGGAAAGATTTGGACACTTCTGACCCAATGAGAGGTCATCCTTAAGCATCTATTTGATGGAATGGTTATGAAGCACCACCATGAAATAATCCCAAAGCAACGTGTCAGGTTAAGGTCAGCAGCACAACCCTCTGGCGAATACGCACGTAGTCCATAATTTCCTGAAAAGTTCAATCAGATGAATCTTATGCACCCTCTTTATTTTAAGATGTGGACAATGTGGCATTAATATCCCAAGGACCACACCTTTCAGCGCCTTCCACAGAAGCAGTAAACGTGTGGTGTCATCTTCATGATGCCCAAAGAAATCTGAAATGCCCTTAACTATGGACGCAGAAAAATACCATGTCTTTCAGGAGTTTATCGTTAAGTTTCCAATGGTAGAACCGAGGAACCAAAACCAGGAAAATCCAAAGATTGGTACTCTGGGGAGTGGTCTGATCATACAGGTGAACATATTCTAGATTCTGGATGCCAGGTGAAGAGATGATGACTGGTCTCTGACCAGTTAATTATGCTACTGTATATAGATTGTTACGTAATAAATAATACAGATGTGGCCACTGATCCAATTATAATAACATGGCACCACCAATGTCCAATGGTTGTGTGTAGCCCAGCTGCGCTCTGGAGCCACATGTTACCCTGGAGGATGTACAAAAGGTAACCCACGAAACAACCTGATATGCATTCACACTTCACATTTCCCTGGTGCCACCAGAGGGAGCCCTTGAAGAGTACCTAGGTATATAAGGGTAGTGGAGGAAATAGCAGGGGTTCAGTTCAGTTCAGTTGAGCTCTGAGTGAGTTCAGTCATCTGAGTCTGAGAGTGAGATCAGATCAGACAGTTGGAGACGGCAGAGAGAGCTTGTCAGACAGCCTAGCTGAGAGTGGGCTAGCTGCTGGCTTGTTAGTGAGAGAGAAGAAGGAACTGACACCTATTGCTACATGTGCTTTTGTTAAAGGTTACCGTAGGACGAAAGGCAAGTGGAAGATTTGAGAGAGCGTCAGAGGTTAAAACAGCATAGATCGCTTACCTCTGCTCTGCACTACCGGACACCGGGTCCGAGCTTGCTAGCATCTTCAGGACTAGTAGGAGAAAACCGGAGACCCTGTGGGACTATAGGTCGCAGGGGCCCTACAGAGCTGATACGTAACCGGGGTCAGGAAGAACAGGAGTCTGGTCAGCGCTGCCATTAGAGACTTAAGGGTATGCCACACTAAACGAGATCGCAAACGAGATCGCAAACGAGATCACTAAAACGTCACTATTTTGCGATCTCGTTAGCGACCTCGTTGTGTGTGGCATGTAGCAACGATGTGGCCCCTGCTGTGATGTCGCTGATCGCTCACTGGCGTTCTGGACCGTTTTTTGATCGTTGGTGTCCCGCTGGTGAGCCTATATCGCTGTGTTTGGCACCTTTTGCGAACGACGAGCGACCTCGTTTGTGACGCATATGGTGTTTAGCGTCACGGAATGGATCGCAATATCTGTAAGTTCTCTTTTGCGTCACAGAGAGGATCGCAGAAGTTGCAAAGCAGGCTAGCAGGACGCAGAGAGCAGGAGCGATGCTGGAAATTCCTATGAATCAGAAGCGCTCAGTACATGCTAATGATAGATCCTAACGACCGCTAAAGTCGTTAAAGAGATCGCTGACCGCTGATGAGTTGTTAATGAGATCTGCTGTTTGGCAGCTACTAGCGACCTAAAAGAGATCACACCAACAATCTCATTAGCTTGCGTCGTTATTGAGATCGCTAACCAGATCGCTAAGTGTGGCAGTACCTTTAGTTCTGTCCAAAAGAAGGCCTCACCACAAGATCAGCCGGGCGTATACGAAGAAGGCAGAGTTAGACTTTGTTCCATGCAAGTCAGAAACTCGCACACATAAAGAAGTAAGGAGGCCCTACACCTACTTAGTGGGATTACTGGATGTGCATCCTCCACCCTGACAGCTTCCCGGGACGTGCCTGCATCTACCATCAATAAAGGTACAGAAAGAGACTTTCTTGTGTGTGTCTGCCTTATTGATCCTGCACCCCTACATCGCCATATACCCTGAGGGATCAGTCTTGCCTGTGGGAGACTTAACACCTTGCTGCCCAGTAACAACCCCTCAGAGGATCTACCCTGCAGCACTGGTCACCCTGACCAGGAACCACAGGTGGCGTCACAAACATTTCTACAAACCTACAATCCCCTGTAAATATCCCCTTTTCAGTGAGCGCCCAGGGCCACGGACCGAGCTGCGCTACCCGTGACATCCCCCATTGAAGTGAACGGGCTCGGTGCCGAGTACCCCACAAGCCCTGGCCGAGCGACTCAGTTGTGTCTGTGGGTGAGACACAGGGCTGGCAGGCATGGATGAGACACAGGGCTGGCAGGCATGGATGAGACACAGGGCTGGCAGGCACGGATGAGACATAGGGCTGGCAGGCATGGATGAGACACAGGGCTGGCAGGCATGGATGAGACACAGGGCTGGCAGGCACGGATGAGACACAGGGCTGGCAGGCACGGATGAGACACAGGGCTGGTAGGCACGGCTGAGACATAGGGCTGGCAGGCACGGCTGAGACACAGGGCTGGCAGGCACGGCTAAGACACAGGGCTGGCAGGCACGGATGAGACATAGGCCTGGCAGGCACGGCTGAGACACAGGGCTGGTAGGCACAGCTGAGACATAGGGCTGGCAGGCACGGCTGACACACAAGGCTGGCAGGCACGGCTGAGACACAGGACTGGCAGGCACGGATGAGACACAGGGCTGGCAGGCACGGATGAGACACAAGGCTGGCAGGCACGGATGAGACACAGGGCTGGTAGGCACGGCTGAGACATAGGGCTGGCAGGCACGGCTGAGACACAGGGCTGGCAGGCACGGCTGAGACACAGGGCTGGCAGGCACGGCTGAGACATAAGGCTGGCAGGCACGGCTGAGACATAGGCCTGGCAGGCACGGCTGAGACACAGGGCAGGCAGGCACGGAGGAGACACAGGGCTGGCAGCCACGGATGAGACACAGGGCTAGTAGGCACAGGTGAGACACAGGGCTGGCAGGCACGGCTGAGACATAGGGCTGGCAGGCACGGAGGAGACACAGGGCTGGCAGGCATGGAGGAGACACAGGGCTGGCAGGCACGGATGAGACACAGGGCTGGTAGGCACGGCTGAGACACAGGACTGGCAGGCACAGATGAGACACAGGGCTGGCAGGCACGGCTGAGACACAGGACTGGCAGGCACGGATGAGACACAGGGCTGGTAGGCACGGCTGAGACATAGGGCTGGCAGGCACGGCTGAGACACAAGGCTGGCAGGCACAGCTGAGACACAGGGCTGGCAGGCACGGATGAGACACAGGGCTGGTAGGCACGGCTGAGACATAGGGCTGGCAGGCATGGCTGAGACACAGGGCTGGCAGGCACGGCTGAGACACAGGGCTGGCAGGCACGGCTGAGACATAGGGCTGGCAGGCACGGAGGAGACACAGGGCTGGCAGGCACGGAGGAGACACAGGGCTGGCAGGCACGGCTGAGACACAGGGCTGGCAGGCACGGCTGAGACATAGGGCTGGCAGGCACGGCTGAGACATAGGGCTGGCAGGCACGGAGGAGACACAGGGCTGGCAGGCACGGCTGGGACACGGGTAGGCAGGCATGGCTGGGACACAGGGCTGGCAGGCACGGCTGAGACACAGGGTAGGTAGGCACGGCTGAGACACGATGTAGGGTCCTGTTCACACAGCAAGTGCAGGTACTGGTACTGACTGGATGGAATGGTGTATGGAGAAACAGGTAGAGACCTGCTCACACAGCAATCGCAGATACCGGAACTGACTGAAAAGAATGGTGTATGGAGGAACAGGAGACCTGTTCACACAGCAGGAGCAGATACTGGTACAGACTGGAAGGAATGGTGTATGGAGAAACAGGTAGAGACCTGTTCACACAGCAGGAAAACCGCAAGGCTGCTGAGAAGGGCTGTAGAGCAGAAAGAGGTTCTGCAGCGTCAGGAGAGAAGCAAAGCAGAACCGCAAGGTATGCGGAGAGGAGCTGCAGCAAGAGGTTCTGCAGCTGCAGGAGTGAAGCAAAGCGGAACCGCAAGATATGCGGAGAGGAGCTACAGCAAGAGATTTCTGCAGCTGCAGGAGTGAAGCAGAAAGGAAAGGAGCAGAACCGCGGACAAGAGGCAGAAAGTGATTCAGAGAGAACACAAGGCTGCAGGAAAGAAACCACAGACAAGGAGACTAAGAGACAGAGGTAGGACAGAGTTCAGACAAGGTAATGACAAGGGACAAAGACACAGGGACCAGTATATTCTGCCTCCTGGCGGGGGATAAACAGGTACAAGGCAAAGCTAGGAGTGAAGCCTCCAAAGATGGAGGAACACAGAGCAAGACCTGGCAGCTCAGTAGCAAAACACTGAGTTAACACATACATGTGCCAATGCAATCCAATCCTGGACTAGGTCGTGCCACGTTATCTTGCCGTGGTCACATGATCAAGGCCGCGTGATTAATATACAGCTCACTGTGCATGCGCGAGTGAATACAGACCCACCTCGAGCCCACTGTGCATGCGCGAGTGAATACAGACCCACCTCTTGAACCAATAAGATGGACAAGTGGATGTTCCAGATCATTATCGCTTTTTGGAAGGGTATACAGAATAGGCACCAAGGAAAAAAATAGATAATTGTACTGCTCCATAGACTATTACAGGTACAAGTGCTATCTGTACGAGTGCTACATTCTACCTGTAGAATGTAAGCCCGAAAGGGCAGGGTCCTCTCCCCTCTGTACCAGTCTGTGATTGTTAGTTTACTGTAAGTGATATCTGTAATTTGTATGTAACCCCTTCTCATGTACAGCACCATGGAATCAATGGCGCTATATAAATAATAATATTAATAATAATCTGTGAAAACTACTGATAGCAGTCGTATGAGAAAATCCGACGTGTGAACAGCCGTGAGTGAGACTATGTGAAAAAAGAGGGGAGGGATGTAATGGGTCAGACAGGACTGAACAGCTCTGACCATCACGTGACCAGTCAACAAGGCACATTTACAGAGCAGAGCAAAGAAAAAAATCAAAAAGAAAAAGGCCCAAATGAAGCAGGATACACACCTTTCAGACTACATTATAACTACCTAAGAGGGAACTTTTGTATTTAAAAATAAAATTTGACTGTTTCCATTTTAGGTACTTTAAGAAGGCGACACGTGTCTGCCAAAAAATATTTGGATACAATATATAATTACCTTTTATACGTACTCAGGACTTGACCTAATTCTGAGCTATTGTAGAGCTGGGTTGGGTGTGTCCTGGCTAAATATAAGCTCGCTATTCTTAGCTCCTCATAAATGATCTATCTGAAGGAGAGTTGTGTCTGCAGGAACCGAGCTGATTCTTAGAAAGGATGTGGTTATACGGGGAGTTTTTACCCATTTACAGTCATTCAAAATGATCTGCAAAGCACAGAATGGTCCTAATCACTGCTAAAAAAAAGGCTCATTAAGGCACCTAATTATCTCATTTCAAGTAGCAATATATAGCACAATGGTCAAGATCTTATACATTCGGATAAATAAATATTATTTTATTACAGAAATGGCCATTCATTGGATCATCCTCCAAACTAGAGACCTTTTAAACAATACGAGTTTTATGGCCATCAGACTATCAATTTGATTTACCTTGTAATTCTATCTAGGGCTTTATATTCCTACTACCGTGTTTCCCCAGAAATAAGACAGGGTTTTATGTTATATTTTTCTTGAAAGATGTGTTAGAGCTTATTTTCTGGGGATATCTTATTTTATTCCAGAGTACGCCTCTTCTTTTCAACCTTTTGTGATATTTGATACAAGTAATAAAGGTATACTTATATAACACATTCATGGCTATCCATCATTTGTGAATAGCTCTTTTACTTTTTCAATGCTCCCGTATTTGATTTATAGCCACGTTTACAGTTATGTAGAAAGTTTCCATGGTTTCATTATTGATACTCCCATATACATTACCTATACTATAGTTACATGAAACTTGTATACCATATATAAAAAAAACTTGTCTCCCTATAGCACCTCTCTGCTGGCTTGAATAGATGTACAGTCATGGACAAAAGTTTTGAGAATGACACAAATATTAATTTTTACAAAGTCTACTGCTTCACTTTTTCTAATGGCAATTTGCATATACTCCAGAATGTTATAAAGAGTGATCAGCTTAACAGCAATTACTTGCAAAGTCAATATTTGGCTAGAAAATGAACTTTATCCCCCAAAACACATTTCAACATCATTGCAGCCCTGCCTTAAAAGGACCAGCTAACCTCTTTTCAGTGATTGCTCCATTAACACAGGTGTGGGTGTTGATGAGGACATGGCTGGAGATCAATCTGTCATGATTAAGTAAGAATGACACCACTGGACACTTTAAAAGGAGGCTGGTGCTTGGCATCATTGTTTCTCTTCTGTTAACCATGGTTATCTCTAAAGAAACACGTGCAGTCATCATTGCAATGCACAAAAATGGCCTAACAGGGAAGAGTATCGCAGCTAGAAAGATTGCACCTCAGTCAACAATCTATCGCATCATCAAGAACTTCAAGGAGAGAGGTTCCATTGTTGCCAAAAAGGCTCCAGGTCGCCCAAGAAAGACCAGCAAGCGCCAGGACCGTCTCTTAAAAGTGTTTCAGCTGTGGGATCGGGCTACCAGCAGTGCAGAGCTTGCTCAGGAATGGCAGCAGGCAGGTGTGAGTGCATCTGCACGCACTGTGAGGCGGAGACTCTTGGAGCAAGGCCTGATCTCAAGGAGGGCAGCAAAGAAGCCACTTTTCTCCAGAAAAAACATCATGGACAGACTGATATTCTGCAAAAGGTACAGGCAGTGGACTGCTGAGGACTGGGATCATCAGGAAAACGCCTCATTCGGAGAAGACAAGGTGAGCGTTACCACCAGTCTTGTCTCATGCCAACTGTTAAGCATCCTGAAACCATTCATGTGTGGGGTTGCTTCTCAGCCAAGGGAATCGGCTCTCTCACAGTCTTGCCTAAAAACACAGCCATGAATAAAGAATGGTACCAGAATGTCCTCCAAGAGCAACTTCTCCCAACCTCCAAGAGCAGTTTGGCGATCAACAATGCCTTTTCCAGCATGATGGAGCACCTTGCCATAAAGCAATGGTGATAACTAAATGGCTCAGGGAACAAAACATAGAGATTTTGGGTCCATGGCCTGGAAACTCCCCAGATCTTAATCCCATTGAGAACTGGTGGTCAATCATCAAGAGACGGGTGGACAAACAAAAACCTAAAAATTCTGACAAAATGAAAGCATTGATTGTGCAAGAATGGACTGCTATCAGTCAGGATTTGGTCCAGAAGTTGATTGAGAGCATGCCAGGGAGAATTGCAGAAGTCCTGAAGAAGAAGGGTCAACACTGCAAATATTGACTTGCTGCATTAACTCATTCTAACTGTCAATATAAGCTTTTGTTACTCATATGTTTCCAATTATATTTCTGTCTGTGATAAAAACATCTGTCAAACACACATAAAAACCAGAGGGCAGCAGCTCATGTGAAAATATAATATTTGTGTCATTCTCAAAACTTTTGGCCATGACTGTACTTACAGCAGTAAACCCCCAAAAGGAAAGCATATATCCCCAAAAGAATCACACTCACCAGGCCCCTTAGTCCCAAAACAGTTAGTGTTGACAAGGCCGATGGTGAATGGGCTCACGCACACAGATCTGTGTTGCTGTCAGGTTTTGGGATGAGCGGTGATTCAAAAGTTTGGTTCGGGTACCAGAAGTGTACCCAATCTTGAACCAGAACCCAAACCTCATTGAAAAAAATGGGAATCCAAATTTTTGAGCTGGAAAATTCTCTCTCACTCTCCGGACTTCCCCCGAAACGCCAAACATTGCAACGGGCTTCCGAGAGGAGTCCATGTTTGGCACCAGATACTAACAGTCTGGAACAAACCCCAAACTTTTAAGTTCAGGTTAGCTCAGTTCTGGTCAGGTTCCTTCACGTTCCAGCTGCATTTCATGGAGCCAAGTGTAGTGGTTGGATCCCCCTCGTGACTGATTGCAGCCACAACACTCGTGCTTGGAAGTGGAGTGATGCCAGCGGTACTACCCGATCTGTGTATGACAACTCAACCCTTAGGCTAAGTTCACACGTTGCGGAATTGCCGCGGAAATTTCCGCGGCAATCCCGCACTTCTCCCGCAGGAAATACGCACGTTTTTTGTATGCTGATTCCCGCCAGAATAATAGCGTTTTGCAAGCGTAATTAGCTTGCAGAATGCTAGCGTTTTCCTAGCGATCTGTAGCATCGCTTGGAAAACTGATTGACAGGTTGGTCACACGAGTCAAACATAGTGTTTGACAAGTGTGACCAACTTTTTACTATTGATGCCGCCTATGCCGCATCAATAGTAAAAAGATCTAATGTAAAAATAATAAAAAAAATAATAAATAATGATATTCTCACCTTCCGGCGGCCCCCGCAGCCTTCCCGCGGCCCCCGCAGCCTTCCCGCCTTCAGCGACGCTCCCGGCAACTCCGGTCCCAGGAGTGCTTTGCGACAAATCACACCGATGACGTAGCATCTCGCGAGACCGCTATGCCATCTGGGTGATTCTCGCAAAGGACTCTTGGGACCGGAAGTTGCCGGGAGCGTCGCTGAAGGCGGGAAGGCTGCGGGGGCCGCGGGAAGGCTGCGGGGGCCGCCGGAAGGTGAGAATATCATTATTTTTTATTTTAATTATTGTTTTACCAGGGATATGGTACCCAGGGCCTGGAGGAGAGTCTCCTCTCCTCCAGACCCTGGGTACCATCGCACATGAACCGCTTACATTGCACATGGTGGGCATAGCCACATGCGGAAAGTAAGCGGTTCAATGCATTCCTATGGCGGCGGAATCACCGCGATTACGCTAAATTAATGAACATGTTGCTATTTTTTCCGCGAAGCGTTTTTTTCGCGGAAAAAAACGCAACATGTGGCCAAAACATGCGGAATCAATTAACATGTATAGGATGCTTAATGCTTGCGTTTTTATCGCGTTTTTACCGCGGAAAACCGCGGAAAAACCGCGAAAAAAACGCAATTATTCCTGATCGTGTGCACTTAGCCTAACTACTGCTTTGAGTGCAAGTCTTTTGCGGGTGTCTGCTTTCTTTTGGGGGTGTCCTCCTTTCTTTTGCACGTGTCTGCTTTCTTTTGGGATGTCTCCTTTCTTTTACGGTGTCTGCTTTCTTTTGGGAGTGTCTCCTTTCTTTTGCGGGTGTCTCCTTTCTTTTGCATGTGTCTGCTTTCTTTTGCGGGTGTCTGCTTTCTTTTGGGAGTGTCTCTTTTCTTTTGCGGGTGTCTCCTTTCTTTTGCGGGTGTCTGCTTTCTTTTGGGAGTGTCTCCTTTCTTTTGCGGGTGTCTCCTTTCTTTTGGGGGTGTCTTCTTTCTTTTGGGGGTGTCTGCATTCCTTAATGAAGGGTCCTGCTGTATTCTATTGACATTTTTACATGTATAACCGGTAACTGGACACTTTTTCTTGAACTGACACTAGTGCTTTTATTTGAAGCTTGCTCCAAAAATCCAGAAAAATCAGACGAGGGCTTATTTTCAGGGTAGGTCTTATTTTGGGGGAAGCATTGTATTGGTTGCTAAATCCTTACTTTGTACACAATGCATATTCAGAGTGTATTTCCAAAGATATGTTAATAATTTTCTGTACAAATGATCTTCACAGTTCACTATAAAAACAACATATTAGTGAAGACAACAATGCTTCTTCCAGATCTCTGTTAAAATAAAAAAACTAAACAGGACTCTAATTAAAATATATAAAGTTTATCGAGACTGTAATAAAATATGTCACTATAGAAGGCACTGGGGGGTCCATACACCTTAACCGTATGGCATCCAATTTTTACAGGTACATTGGAATACTTTTATGCAGAAAACGTTAGTTGGTCTTGTGAATGTTAATACGGCTGATGTATAACTATGTATTACTTGAACAGTATCGCATTGGCATGCTTTGTATGACAAATGCCATTTTGATGATATACGTTATCTTTAGTACCTTATACAATATGTATCTTTAGAATATGAATAATCTGAACATTACTTGGTTAGCACGCTTTATATGATAAGTGCCATATTGATAGGACACTTTAACATTAGCACCTTATATGTACCTTTATCGTTAATGGTTGTCTATTACTTATTTAGGGTCACATATAGAGGTCCTGGTCCTGCTGCATTTGGTTGAATCTGAGCAGAGAGTACGGCCCTGTACACACAGGATTCATCCGGCTGCTTCTATCTTCAGTCATCAATAACCACTAGTGACCCGGCACCATTGGAAGCCATGCATGCTTGCACCATCACACCGCCTCCAATATGGGTTACACAGGATGTGCTGTGTTGAGGATCAGGAGCCGGCCCAAGCCTTCTCCAGACTTTCTTCTTCTCATCATTCTGGTAAGGGTTGATCTTAGTTTTGCTTTTCCAGAACTGTGCTTCTTCTTTAGATGTTTTTTGGCAAAGTCTAATCTGGCCTTTCTATTTTTTGTGGGGGTAAAAGGTGCTCACCACACATCTAGATATATTCATTGAGGGGTCTAGTTTCCAAAATGGTGTCACTTGTTGGAGGTTTCCACTGTTTAGGTACATCAGGGCTCTCCAAACGCGACATGGTGTCCATTAATTATTCAAAAAAATTTTACATTCAAAAAGTCAAATGGCGCTCCTTCCCTTCTGAGCCCTTCCGTGCGCCCAAACAGTACTTTTCCCCCACATATGGGGTATCAGTGAACTCAGGAGAAATGTGTTGTGGTCCCTAAAAAAATTGTTTTGTAAATTTTGTTGGAAAAATTAGAAATCGCTGGTCAACTTTTAACCCTTATAACATCCTAACTAAAAAAATTATGTTTCCAAAATTGTGCTGATGTAAAGTAGACATGTGGGAAATGTTATTTATTAACTATTTTGTGTGACATTTCTCTCCTGTTTAAGGGCATAACAAATAAGATTGAAAATTGCAAATATATATACTGTATATATATCGAACAACTTTTACCACTATCATAAAGTGCATATGTACCGATAAAACAATCTCAGAATCAGTGGGATCCGTTGAAACGTTCCAGAATTATTACCCCATAAAGTGACAATTATCAGAATTGTAAAATTTGGCCTGGTCAAGAAGATGAAAACAAGCTTGGGGGTGAAGGGTTAAATAATAAATAAACTATATATATTTGGTATGTGTGCACTCGTACTGACCGGGGGAATCATATTGCTTGGTCAGTTTTACCATATAATGTCAATCACAAGTACAACTCGTCCCGCAAAAAACAGCCCTCGTATGGCCATATTGCCGAAAAAAAAAAAATACATTTTGGCTCTTGAAACAAGGGGAGGAAAAAACGAAACCAGAAAATTGTCATGTCATGAAAGGGTTAAATTGTCATTAGACATAACTGTGATGAGTGAGAAAACGTCATTGCGGCACATTGCGCTCCTGTGGTGAGTATGGGATCAGTCTGTACTACTAGTACTGCTTAATAAAGTCTCAGTATTACTACTTCTGTATTAAATGC
The DNA here is from genome assembly GCA_033576555.1 of Oophaga sylvatica. Taxonomy (NCBI): domain Eukaryota; kingdom Metazoa; phylum Chordata; class Amphibia; order Anura; family Dendrobatidae; genus Oophaga; species Oophaga sylvatica. The sequence continues at coordinate 16,526 of JARQOD010001856.1, read as the reverse complement.
CAGTCATGTATTTCTGCAGAATATTTGTCTGACTGCAGTTTGCTGAATCCTACCAGTCTGCAACATGCACAATAGATAAATCCAATTTTATTGCAGTCAAGGTACAGTTAAGTACAGGAAGGAGACGTTTCGGTCCAACATGGACCTTCATCAATCCGACTGCTTATGAGAAGAAGTTTAATGTGGAAATAGAGGCAGTATGCCTTGAAGAGAGGAGGACCATATGAATATACCTTCTTATACCTTCTTCCCCTCATCCTTCAAACATGCTTCTACCACACCCATTCTCAAAAAGACCTCCCTTGACCCATCCTCTGTGTCTAGCTATCGCCCGATATCTCTTCTCCCTTATGCCTCAAAACTACTGGAACAGCATGTCCATCTCGAACTGTCCTCCCACCTCTCCTCCTGTTCCCTCTTTGACCGGTTACAATCAGGCTTCCGACTGCATCACTCAACTGAAACTGCCCTAACTAAAGTCACCAACGACCTACTAACTGTCAAGAGCAAGCGACACTACTCTGTCCTCCTTCTCCTGGACCTGTCTTCTGCCTTCGACACTGTGGACCATTCCCTCCTGTTACAGATTCTCTCATCTCTTGGCATCACAGGCTTGGCCCTATCCTGGATCTCATCATATCTAACAAACTGAACATTCAGTGTCTCCCTCTCCCACAACACCTCCTCACCTCGCCCCCTGTCTGTTGGTGTTCCCCAAGGCTCAGTTCTTGGACCCCTACTCTTCTCCATCTACACCCTCGGCCTGGGACAGCTCATAGAATCCCATGGTTTTCAGTATCATCTCTACGCCGACTACACGCAGATCTACCTATCTGGACCTGACCTCACCTCCTTACTGACCAAAATCCCACAATGTCTGTCTGCTATTTCTGCTTTCTTCTCTGCTCGCTTTCTAAAACTGAACATGGACAAAACAGAATTCATCATCTTTCCCCCATCTCACTCTACCCCCCCACCAGACCTGTCCATTAACGTCAATGGCTGCTCTCTTTCCCCGGTCCCGCATGCTCGGTGCCTTGGAGTGATCCTCGACTCTGCCCTCTCTTTCAAGCCACATGTCCAAACCCTTGCCTCCTCCTGCCGCCTCAAACTCAAAAATATTTCCCGGATCCGTGCATTCCTTGACCATGAAAGTACAAAAACACTAGTGCATGCCCTCATCATCTCCCGCCTCGACTACTACAACCTCCCACTCTCTGGCCTTCCCTCTAGCACTCTGGCACCACTCCAATCCATCCTGCACTCTGCTGCCCAACTAATACACCTGTCTCCTTGTTATTCCCCAGCCTCTCCTCTCTGCCAAGCCCTTCATTGGCTTCCTATCGTCCAGAGGCTCCAGTTCAAAACCCTAACTATGACCTACAAAGCCATCCACAATCTGTCTCCTCCATACATCTGTGACATGGTCTCCCGGTACATACCCACACGCAACCTTCGATCCTCTCAAGATCTCCTCCTCTACTCCCCTCTTATCTCTTCTTCCCACAACCGCATACAAAGCTTCTCCCGTGCCTCTCCCATACTCTGGAACTCTCTACCCCAACACATCAGACTCGCGCCTACCATGGAAACCTTCAAAAAGAACCTGAAGACCCACCTCTTCCAACAAGCCTACAACCTGCAGTGATCATCAGTCTACTGAACCACCGCACGACCAGCTCTACCCTCTCCTAGTGTATCCTCACCCATCCCTGTAGACTGTGAGCCCTTGCGGGCAGGGTCCTCTCTCCTTCTGTACTTGTGTGTGCCTTGTATTGCTCGTGTTTACTGTACTTGTCTATATTTGCCCCTCTTCACATGTAAAGCGCCATGGAATAAATGGCGCTATAAAAATCTATAATAATAATAATAATAATAATTATGCGGCAGAGAAAACAAAGGAAAAAATGGAACCTGTAGGTAAGTGGGTCCAAATGTAAGTATTGTAGTCCCAAATGGCTCTTGATAAGCTTTTAATAGTACATAAAGTAGTCGCTGGTCTCTCCAACCCTGACGCGGTGTCCGCCGCTTGTCAGTCCACCATTTATACCTGATGTCTGCCTGGACATCAAAATACAGAGATACAGTGTAAACAGGAGTCACAGACGTCTTCTACCTTGCCAATAGTTGGGATTCACATTCCCCATCTCGTTCCATGGGAGAAATGTGAACAATTGTGTTAGATTGGTTGTTAGTGGTGCAGCGTTCATACAGACCACCCAGCAAAAGTCCATATTTGTGGTCTGTGGGCACCAAGCTCTTTTACAACCACATGTACTCAGCGGAATTTAGTTTCTGATGCAAATAGTGTGCGCAAGGAGACAGGGCAGCAGAAAGCAGCATGTGAATTGCTAGCAAGCATTTTTTGGTAATGAGCCCATAGCTCAACCTCATAAGGTGAGCAACATTATTGTAGTTCCAAGTCTGATTTTTGGCTTGAGGTCCCACACGGGGAAAACGGTCCTTTTTTTATCTTTCACACAGCAGTATCAGCATCCTGAAGATTCCTGGTAAAGGTGAGACAAACCTGGCTATGGGCCCTGAGAAAAATACTATGGCAACACTGGAAGAAAAGCCACAGAGCAGTTAGCCGTGGAAGTGGCCACACTGAGAAAGTGTCAGTGTTGGATTTCCCCTTCGGAGAGGACAGGCCCTTCGGGAAAAAAAGTCTAGATCTAAATCACCAAGAAAGGGTCTCTAGATACATCGGCATGTGTCCTGTCATGCCCATATAAATTTATGTGGATCCTTTTGAAGCTTTTCTTGAAAGGGGCTCACAAGTTACAACCATCCAAGCCTCCTCCTGCAGCTTTCATAGATTTGGATCAATTTTATTGCCAAAACTCTGCAGGATGTTGCCCTGTATGATAACTGGGATCCTACAATCAAGAACGGCCAAGCAGAACAACCACAACAGGGTATAACTTTTGTTGACAACCAAGGTGACGGATTTCTCCCTGTTGTGCTGCCGATGAATGTTTTGCAAAACTGTCTGTAAGATATCCTGGGTATCCAGAAGCAATAGTCGATTATTGCCCCATACAAACAGAGAAATTATTCAGGGACCATCTGCCTACTGTATAGGCACCAGAGGTTTGCTAGCCCCATCTGGGCCTCTCGGCAGGGTCCGTGTGGATAGTAGGTATCTCTTTTTTATTCCACCAGGTACTGAGACTGATCACATGTAAAGCCTGAGTGGGACCAGGAGGTGAACCTAATGAAGTTCTGGTGGAACCTGTTCTGCTGATTGGGAAAGTCTGAATCGGACTGCACAGGGTCTAGCTATGGTGATGTGAGAGAGAGACCCTATCTGTCTACTCAACCCCAGTAGCCAGGAAGTGGAGCTGATAACGTACTGCACTGTTGAAAGTGTCCTTCCAAAATGTCCTGCGTCAAGAGGTACTAAACTTTTAACAAGTTACACAGTCAGGAGTTAAGGTACTGCCACACTAAGCTATCCCGCTAGCGATCTCGTTAGCGTTGCATACTAATGAGATCGCTAGCGGGATTGTTTCTATATCGCTAAATGCGGCCACATTTAGCGATATAGTTAACGACGCTATCGCCGTTAGCGATCTTCTTAACGACTTTAGCGGTACAAAAGTACCGCTAAATCGCTAAGAAAAGGTGCCACACAGCGATTAGATACTTACCCAGCGGGAGCGCCAGCGATGAAATAGGGTCCGGAACGATGTCAGCGACGAGCGAGATCACAGCAGGAAGCTCGTCGCTGGAAGCTGCCGCACTGAACAATATCGCTAACGGGATCGCTAAATAGTGACGTTTTTTAGCGATCCCGTTAGCGATATTGTTTAGTGTGGCATACCCTTTAGTCCTGTGAAAACCCCTGAGAATCAATGGAGGGTAGAGATCAATCTTGTAGATCAGAACACTCCGTTTTAGTCAAGAGGAGTTCTGAAGGTCATGAAGGAACACCAGAAGGTCTCGATGAAAATTCTATGGACTTCATGAAGAAGGAGATCATCCAGCACATCACCCCTACTAATTCACATCCACCTATCCAGCAGAGATAATGCACCATCTTTCCATCCACGTAGCAGCCCATGAAATTGGTAAGAACCTGTAGCCCAAGAAGACATGAAGAAAATGACCTTCACAACACCAATGAGATTCTTTCAATTTATGCCATCTGTCTGTTTGGGTCGCACAATGTTTACCCCGACTATTCCTTTTGTAGCATTCACAGATAATAATCATTTGTCTCACTCACACCTGAATACATCCCATTTGGGAGCCCTAAAGCAGAAGTATTGTAGGCATAACGAATGGCAAATTATCAGTTCATTAGTTCACCATTAATTACAGAACAAAAAGTCTAACATCAATTCTGATCAATACAAGTCCTAACTGCCTTCTTGTATAGTCTGAAAGTGATGAATGGGAAAGCGGAGAAGAGATACTAAGCATTTACCCAACCAATAAGACCATAAAAATGACGGGCTCCAATGGATCCACATCCAGAAAGACAATGGAGTATTGAATACACTAAGAACCTCCAAAGCACAAGAACCAAACCTCTCAGAGACAGAACCAGCTATATGAATATCAAGCTGGTAAGACTCTGGAGACAGAGGAAGTGCCTGTTCCTTCATTGATACCTGCTGGATTAAAGGAACATTACTCCAACATTGAGGAACAGAAGTTAATTCCTAGACAAGATTCCAAACTTGTCTTAGAGCCTCATCATGACCTATATGGATATTTTGGCTGCAACAATAAAAAGGCCAACATCCAACAAGAGATTCTATTAGATTGGTAAACAGGCGATAGAGAAAAATGTTGTGAATGTACCACTTGCATGTTGAGATGTTGAGAAAGTTACAACCAGAAGGCTCCTTTGTACCCCATGGTCATCCAGAAGCAGCCGGAGATGATCGAATTAGATCATGTAAAACAGCGTCCTAGCCAGAGTGCAGTCTCCTATGCCCTAACTATCATTGACCGGTGTCATTTTTAAGTGTTCCTAGATTTTTTTAAGATACTAGAAGGCTTCAAACTTTAGCAGCAATTTTTTTCACATTTTCCAGGAAATTTTCAAAAACTATTTATTAAAGGACCAATTCACCTTTGATGTGGATTTGAGAGACCTATATCTTTGAAGAACGGCATAAAATCACCCAGTTAAAACTACTCACCTCAAAGTATTAAAAACAGCTTTGAAAAAGTTGGTTAACCCATGAGGTGCTTCATGAGAATTAATACAAAGTGGTCAATAAATTTAAATATTTAATTTTTTTGCATGTATTTTTTTTTTTTTTGCAGAAATTTATTAATCCATGTTTGTCAGTAACACAGCAGGTACTAAAAGAGTGACGCCGCTCAACATGTATTATCTACGATTCTGCAGTTTTTAGAAATATACAATATGTGGCCATAATGTGTTATTTGACTCAAATCCAGGCCTCGAAGGACAAAGTAGGAAGGAGCACATTATGTATTTTTGCTTTCTATTTAATTAACAGGACAAAAAACACCCCAAAATGTATATTGTAATTTATCCTAGAATATTTACAGTGGCATGTAAAAGTTTAGGCACCCCTGGTTAAAATTACTATTATTGTGAACAGTTAGGCTATGTTCACACATTATGTTTTTTTCAGCATCTGTTTTTATACATTTTTTTATGCAAATTTTCACCTGTGTTTTACAGTACCAGCAAAGTCTGTGAGATTTCAGAAATCTCATGCACACAGCTTGTTTTTTTGCTCCCAGTATTTTGTGCAAAACTTTGGCTTTTGCAAAATGCTGAGCATGTCACTTCTTTCATTTTTTTCAGCGTTTTTCACCCATTGAAAGGCAAGAGTGGTGCAAAAAAATGCTGAAAAATCACTGCAAAAATGCGCGTATCAGGTTGTGCTGCATTTTTGGTGCCAAATCCTGATGAAGTAGAATCAGATTTTTTTTATGCACTAAACTTAATGACAGATTTACTTTGCATTTTAGGTAAAAATATATATACCATATATACTCGAGTATAAGCTGATCCAGGTATAAGCCGAGGCACCTAATTTTATCACAAAAAAACTGGGAAACTTATTGACTCAAGTATAAGCCAGGTATGCATTGTCCCCTCATCCCTATCCTAGTATGCATGACTCCTCATGACTATCCTTGTATGCATGGATCCTCTTCCCCATCCTGGTCTGTATGACTCCTCATCCCCATCCTTGTATGCATGGTTCCTCATCCCCATCCTGGTCTGCATGACTCCTCATCCCCATCCTGGTCTGCATGACTCCTCATCCCCATCTTTCTATGCATGGTTCCTCATCCCTATCCTAGTATGCATGACTCCTCATGACTATCCTTGTATGCATGGATCCTCATCCCCATCCTGGTCTGTATGACTCCTCATGCCCATCCTTGTATGCATGGTTCCTCATCCCCATCCTGGTCTACATGACTCCTTATCCCCATCCTGGTCTGCATGACTCCTCATCCCCATCATTGTATGCATGGTTCCTCATCCCCATCCTGGTCTGCATGGTTCCTCATCCCTATCCTTGTATGATTTGCCCCTGTCCCCATCCTGGTATGAATGGCTCCCATCAAAAACCATTAAAAAAAATTAAACCATCCCACTTACCTTCCTGCGCTCCCTCGCAGCATCTGTGTCTTGTTCCGGTGCCAGCAGCTGATTTATGCTTGTAAGCAGCACATGGCAGGGGCATCATGTGCTGCTTACAAGCAGAGCACAGCTGCCGGAATATTCACTGCTCTCCATGCCGGGACTATGTGCGTGGAGGGCAGTGAGTATTCATTGATAAATGCACTAGCGTGCACAGTGTCAGCCGCAACCGCCGAGAGGTCACGTGTGCTCGCTACTTAAGAGAAATGAATATTCACTTCTCTCCACTCCTGTGGGAGTGGAGAGAAGTATATATTCATCTGTCTTAAGTAGCGGGCACAGGTGACAGCCCGGCAGCTGCAGGAAGCTGGCGGCTGCGACTACTGTGCCCGCTATTACAGAGAAATGAATATTCACTGTCAGTGCAGTGACTATTCATTTCTCTTTATCAGCAGGCACAGTATTTAGCACCAATAGCCAGCTCCTGCCTTCTGTGATCCACTGCTCCACCGCTGCCGCTCCTCCTCCATCTTCTGGACCCTCACTCGAATATAAGCCAAGGGGGGCATTTTCAGCACATACAAATGTACTGAAAAACTCAGCTTATACTCGAGTATATATGGCATTATCATTTTTTATATTTTAAAAATTACAAAAATGAAAATGGACAAATGCAAGGGCATCCTTGGAGATTTGTGTGCTCAGATAACATTGACCAAGGTTTCAGACCCTAATTAGCCTTTTAGGGTTATGTCTTGTTCACCATCATCGTTAGGAAAGGCCAGGTGATGCAAATTTCCCAGCTTTATAAAAACCCAGCCTCCCTTAACCCTGTGCCAAAAAACAGCAGCCATGGGTTCATCTAAGCAGCTGCCTAGCACTCTGAAAACTAAAATGGTGAAGGTCCAGAAAGCAGGAGAGAATATAGCAAATCATTTCCAAGTTGCCCTTTCCTCAGCTCGAAACGTAATTAAGAAATGGCAGCTACCAGGAACAGTGGAGGTCAAGATAAGGTCTGGAAGACCAAGCAAAATTTCACTTCAAAAGACCTTCAGAAAGATTTAGCAGACTCTGGAGTTGTGGTACATTGTTCTACTGTTCAGAGACACCTGCACAAATATGACCTTCATGGAAGAGGCATCAGAAGATAACTTCTTCTGCGTCCTCACTATAAAATTCAGCATCAAACGTATGCAAAGAACCATCTAAACAAGCCTGATGCATTTTGGAAACAAATTCTGTGGACCGATGAGGATAAAATAGAACTCAATGATCAAAGGTGTCTGGAGAAAAAAGGGCACTGAGTTTCAGGAAAAGAACATCTGCCAACCATTAAGCATGGGGGTGGATCAATCATACTTTGGAGTTCTGTTGCAGCTAATGACACGGGGAACATCTCACAGTTAGAGAGAAGAATGGATTCAATACAATTTCAACAAATTCTTGATGCAAACATAACATCATCTATAAAAAAGCTGGAGTTGAAAAGAGGATGAGGATGTCTTCTACAAATGGATAATGGTCCTAAACACATCAAAAGCTACAATAGACGACATCAAAAGGCGCAAGCTGAAGGTTTTACAATGGCCCTCAGATTGAAAATCTGCGGCGAGACCTCAAAATAGCAGAGGATGTAAGACGACCCAAGAATCTCACAGAACTGGCAGAATTTTCTAAGGAAGAATGGATGAAAATCCCTCAAATAAGAATTGAAAGACTATTGTCTGGCTACAAAAAGCAATTACAAGCTATGAAACTTTCAAAAGGGGGTGCTACAGGGTACTAACCATGCAGGGTGCCCAAACTTTTGCATTGGCCCATTTTCCTTTTAGTAAGTTTTAAAATGTAAAAAAGTAATTTTGTGGCGTTTTGACGTGCCCGCCGAACGCAAGAAAATGCAACATGTTGCGTTTGGCAGGCTAGTCAAAACGCCGCACGCGGACACATCCGCATACAACTCATGTCCCTGCGTACCCAATGTTAAAGATAGGTACGCAGAAAGCATGCAGAAGTAGGCAGAGCTTTAAGAAAGAAGTCCGCAGCACCACGCTGCGGACTCAAACGCTAATGTGAAACCAGCCGTAGAGAGCATTTCATCTTCAACTTGCTTAACTGTTCACAATAACAGTAATTTTGACCAGGGGTTCCCAAACTTTTACATGCCACTGTATTTAGAATATATGGCCATTAGCTGAAGTTTGGGCCAGCAGCGTAGCTACAAGGGGAGGGCAGAGGGCGGTTACCTTGGACCTTACGCTTTGAAAGGCCCACGCGGAGCTACTGCTACCCTTAACAGTGTGAGCATGCACAGCAAGCTGATATAGTTAAGCTGTGCGGTGGAGACACGATCTCCCTGCACTACTGCTCTTCTTTCTGTAGACCACTGGTCGCTTCATGACTGCGGTCTACAGAACGGCAGGGACAGAAGCATCGGGGCATTCACAGGACGTCAACGTCCCATTGTATTGGCTTTGATGTCAATTGTGTGTGTCGGCACTCTGCAGGATTAGTCATCAGGATCCTGGAATAGGTGAGTATATGATGTTTTTTATTTTAAATAAAACTTGTTGAGAGTTTTATATCACTGTGGGGGTATCATAATGTTTGGAAGCCCCTCATACATAGTGGATACCACTGTGGGGGCCCCTCATACAGTGTGGGATACAGTGGGGCCCATCATACTATGTATAGAGGAGCTGTAGGACCATCATACTGTTTATAGGGGAGCTGTAGGCTCATCATACTGTATATAGGGTAGCTGTATGTCCATCATACTATGTATAGGGGAATTGTAGGACCATCATACTAAGTATAGAGGGGCTGTAGGCCCATCATATTATGCATAGGGGAGCTGCAGGACCATCATACTATGTATAGAGGAGCTATAGACCCATCATACTATGTATAGGGGAGCTGTAGGACCATCATACTATGTATAGGGAAGCTATAGGACCATCATACTATGTATAGGGGAGCTGTAGGACCATCATACTATGTATAGGGAAGCTATAGACCCATCAAACTATGTAAAGGGGAGCTGTAGGACCATCATACTATGTATAGGTGAGCTGCAGACCCATGATACTATGTATAGGGAAGCAGTAGGACCATCATACTATGCATAGGGGAGCTGTAGATCTATCCTACTGTGTATAAGGAGTTGTCGGACCATCACACTATGAATAGAGGAGCTTTAGGCCTATCATACTGTATATAGGGTAGCTGTAGATCCATCACACGGTGTATAGGGGAGCTGTGGGATCATACTGTGTATAGGGGAGTTGTGGGCCGATATTACTGTATATAGGGAGCTGTGGGCCCATCATACTGTGTATAGAGGAGCTTTGGGCCCATCATACTATTTATAGGGAGCTGTAGGCTCATCATACTGTACATAGGGTAGCTGTATGTCCATCATACTATGTATAGGGGAATTGTAGGACCATCATACTAAGTATAGAGGGGCTGTAGGCCCATCATATTATGCATAGGGGAGCTGTAGGACCATCATACTATGTATAGAGGAGCTATAGACCCATCATACTATGTATAGGGGAGCTGCAGGACCATCATACTATGTATAGGGGAGCTGTAGGACCATCATACTATGTATAGGTGAGCTGCAGACCCATGATACTATGTATAGGGAAGCAGTAGGACCATCATACTATGCATAGGGGAGCTGTAGATCCATCCTACTGTGTATAAGGGAGTTGTGGGACCATCACACTATGAATAGAGGAGCTTTAGGCCTATCATACTGTATATAGGGTAGCTGTAGGTCCATCACACGGTGTATAGGGGAGCTGTGGGATCATACTGTGTATAGGGGAGTTATGGGCCCATCATACTGTATATAGAGGAGCTTTGGGCCCATCACACTATGTATAGGGGAGCTGTAGGACCATCAAAATTATGTATAGGGGAGCTGCAGACCCATGATACTATGTAAAGGGAAGCTGTAGGACCATCATGCTATGTATGGGGGAGCTGCAGACCCATCATACTATGTATAGGGGAGCTGCAGACCCATCATACTATGTATAGGGAGCTGTAGATCCATCATACTGTGTATAAGGGAGTTGTGGGCCCATCACACTATGTATAGAGGAGCTTTAGGCCCATCATACTGTTTATAGTGGAGCTGTAGGCTCATCATACTGTATATAGGGTAGCTGTAGTCCATCATACTATTAGGGGAATTGTAGGACCATCATACTAATATAGAGGGGCTGTAGGCCCATCATAATATGCATAGGGAGCTGCGGACCATCATACTATGTATAAGGAGCTATAGACCCATCATACTATGTATAGGGGACTGTACGACATCATAACTATGTATAGGGAAGCTATAGGAACCATCATACTATGTATAGGGGAGCTGTTAGGACCATCATAACTATGTATAGGGAAGCTATAGACCCATCAAACATGTAAAGGGGAGCTGTAGGACCATCATACTATCTAGGCGAGCTGCAGACCCATGATACTATGTATAGGGAAGCAGTAGGACCATCATACTATGCATAGGGGGCTGTAGATCCATCCTACTGTGTATAAGGGAGTTGTGGGACCATCACACTATGAATAGAGGAGCTTAGGCTATCATACTGTAATAGGGTAGCTGTAGTCCATCACACTTGTATAGGGGAATGTGGGATCATACTAGTTAAGGGAGTTGTGGGCCCATCATACTTATAAGGGGAGCTTTGGGCCATCACACTATGTATAGGGGAGCTTAGGACCATCAAATTATGTATAGGGGAGCTGCAGACCCATGATACTATGTAAAGGGAAGCTGTAGGACCATCATGCTATGTATGGGGGACTGCAGACCATCATACTATGTATAGGGGAGCTGCAGACCCATCATACTATGTATAGGGGAGCTGTAGATCCATCATACTGTGTATAAGGGAGTTGTGGGCCATCACACTATGAAATAGAGGAGCTTTAGGCCATCATACTGTTATAGTGGAGCTGTAGGCTCATCATACTGTTATAGGGTAGCTGATGTCATCATACTATGTATGGGGGAATTGTAGGACCATCATACTAAGTAAAAGAGGGGCTTAGGCCCATCATATATGATAGGGAGCTGCAGGACCATCATACTATGTATAGAGGAGCTATGAGACCCATCATACTATGTAATAGGGAGCTGTAGGACCATCATACTATGTATAGGGAAGCATAGGACCATCATACTATGTATAGGGGAGCTGTCAGACCATCATACTATGTATAGGGAAGCTATAGACCATCAACTATGTAAAGGGGAGCTGTAGGACCATCATACTATGTATAGGGAGCTGCAGACCCATGATACTATTTTATAGGGAGCAGTAGGACCATCATACTAGTATAAGGGCGATTCTTTTAGGTCCCATCATATTATGCATAGGGGAGCTGTAGGATCCATTACCCATACTAATGTATAGAGGAGCTATAGACCCATCATACTAATGTATAGGGGAAGCTCATAGGACCATCAATACTATGTATAGGGAGCTGTAGGACCATCATACTATGTAAATATGGGGAGCTGCAGACCCATGATACTATGTATAGGGAAGCAGTAGGACCATCATACTATGCATAGGGGAGCTGTAGATCCATCCTACTGTGTATAAGGGAGTTGTGGGACCATCACACTATGAATAGAGGAGCTTTAGGCCTATCATACTGTATATAGGGTAGCTGTAGGTCCATCACACGGTGTATAGGGGAGCTGTGGGATCATACTGTGTATAGGGGAGTTATGGGCCCATCATACTGTATATAGAGGAGCTTTGGGCCCATCACACTATGTATAGGGGAGCTGTAGGACCATCAAATTATGTATAGGGGAGCTGCAGACCCATGATACTATGTAAAGGGAAGCTGTAGGACCATCATGCTATGTATGGGGGAGCTGCAGACCCATCATACTATGTATAGGGGAGCTGCAGACCATCATACTATGTATAGGGGAGCTGTAGATCCATCATACTGTGTAAAAGGGGAGTTGTGGGCCCATCACACTATGTATAGAGGAGCTTTAGGCCCATCATACTGTTTATAGGGAGCTGTAGGCTCATCATACTGTATATAGGGTAGCTGTATGTCCATATACTATGTATAGGGAATTGTAGGACCATCAAAACTAAGATAGAGGGCTGTGGCCCATCATATTATGCATGGGAGCTGAGGACAATTTCAACTATGTATAGGAGCTTTAGGCCCATCATACTGTTTTATAGGGTAGAGTAGGTCCTCATACGTTAAGGGAAGTTGGGCCCATAACTTGTATATGGATTTAAAAGACCCATCAACATGATTAGGGAAGCTATAGGTCCATCTTTGGTACAAGGATTTTGGCCCATCTACTGTGATGAGGACGTGGCCCACCTATATTATGGGGGAGTTTAGGCACATATACTTGATGGGGTAACTTAGATCCATCTTACTATTATTGGGGAGCAAGGGCCCCATCACACGTATATACATTCCCAAAAGTTTACTACCCCGCAGAATTTTTGCTTCAGGGGCATTTTTCAGAGAATATGAAAAAACCCCAAAAATTTTTTCTCCTTCAGGGTTTATGGTTAGGTAAGCTTTTTATTGCCCAAAACACTGCTTTTCCCTTTTTAAAAAACATAATGAAACCCAAAACATCCAAATGACCTGATTTTTTTTTACCAATTATCGGCACCAAAAAAAGAACATCAATTAAAAAAGTGATAAAAAATTTTTAAAAAAAACCCCATGAATTCTGGGCTCGCCATAGCTGAAAAAACAGCGAAAAACATAAATAATATGTACGAGCAGAGCCAGTATCCCCAACTAAATTAAAAGAGAAATCTTATTTTGTATAAATTTTTAACTATTTCTGACCACACACAGAAATAGCTAACCAAAAACATGCTGGGGGGAGAACCAAAAACGCACACTTCACTGTGGTGACCATATTTAAAAAACTTTGGAGTGAGTTTTTCAACAAAACAATTATTTTGATCAAGAAAAAAAAAAAAAAATCAATTTTTGTGAAATTATCCTTTGTATGGGTTTGTATGTATGGACCCCGTGAGCGGTCCTTTTCTGTATTCCCGCATGACGGGCGTAGAGCTGTCAGCCTAGGAGCACCGCCCTTGACTCCTATCGTCACTAGGCACCCCTCACGGATCCTACACAACAAGCACCGGGATTGCAATGAAAAAATACAAGTTTATGAATCTTCTCCAACAAAAAACCACGCATCATCTGCTCAGCTTTCCCCTAGCCATAGACAGATCGACCCTTGTGGATGTGACCAGATTCTTCGAGATTAGCGTCTGTATCAGGGGCGTAATGATCGCAGTCACAGGGTACGACCATGACCAGTCTGAAAGGGAGGGGCCCCGAGCTGTATGAACCACTAGGATGCCATCAGGGAAGTGTATTGCAGGGGAGGGACCTAAGTCACAATACAAGCAACGGGCAATAACTGGCTTGCCTGACATAGTATGCCCTGATGGCAAGTGAAGTTACCTGCAGGCTACAGAAGGGGACGCCGCACGTTGTGGAGTAAAGGGGAAGGAAAGGAGAATCATTTTTGTTTAAGGGTTTTGAAAAACGGCAAACAGACATTATCCCTTTCACGACCGTTTTGGGTAAACCGGGACCGGGGGCCCCTTTCCCTTCCTACACTGGGGGGCCCCTAGCTCGCCCATTCCCTGGGATACTTTAGGTGAAGATGCCGGGCCCCCAAACCTTCCTTACCCTGAATCGCCTTGTTTTTTCCCCCCCCCCACCCAAGGAAGACTGGCACACTGTGAAACCGATAAAACCAACCGGCCGAACAAGGCAACACAAAAAAGGGGTTAACGAAGATCCCAATCAACAAAATATTCACTACAATAACAGAGGAATGTCCCAAGGTGGGGGAAAGGGAAAAACCAAAGTAAAAAAGGGAAGGAATTATCACACTTACAAACTCACCCAACACAAAAGGGAAACCCCCCCAAACTGCGTCTATAACACCAAAACACCTCTCCTCCAACCCATGAAGTAAGTGCTCTGACAATGGTGTCAGTCGGGCCCCAGATTATACCGTAGGGATAGGGGGGGGCAACAAGCTCATGAGAGCCCAGATCCCTGATCCCACAAAAAATATAACACCCTTTAAAAAAATAGGGAAAACGCTTCACACAGGATAGGACAAACAGACACTGCTTCTTCTGGCCCTCTTTTTTGCTGTAAACCCCTGACACACCCCTAAGGGGCCCAGGATGGTGCCCCTTAACAGGAAGGGGCCCAGGATAGGGGGCAGATACCGGGTGGGGGAATTTATGGTGGGGAACATTAACCAGAAGGGCCCAGGAGGGGAGACATTATTACAGGGGGGGGGCAGGAGGGGGCTTATTAAGGGGGGACTCAGGTGGGGGGGCTTAATTGGAAGGGGGCCCGGATTGGAAACATTATTACGATGGGGTTCGGACGGAGGAAATTTTTACAAAGGGGGCACAGGGGGGGTACATTTTAGGAAGGGCACGGGATGGGTACATTATACCGAACGGGTTTAGGATGAGAACTGATTACAGGAAGCTGTCAGATTTGGGGACATGTTACAAAAGAGCCCCGGGATGGGAGACATTATTACGGGAAAGGGTCCCAGGTTTGGGGGCCTAACAAAAGGGGGCCAGGAGGGAGACATTTTATGGGGTGCGGGATTGGGACACATTACAAAAGGGGCCCCGGGATGGGAGCTTATTACGGGAAGGGCACAAGGAAAGGGGGACATTATACAAAAGGGAAGGGTGTCAGTTGGCACTTTTACAAAAGGGGCCCAGGGAGGGGAACTTTTACTGGGAAGGCACACAGGATGGGGACTTTTACCAGAACGGAAGGTGTCGGGTTTGGGGGAACCATATACAAAAAGGGGGGCCCGGTGGGGACATTATTACAAAAAGGTCCGGGGAGGGGCACTATTTTTTTTTTTTGCAGGGGGCCCTTGGACCTGTTCCCCCGGGAATGGAAAAGGCTGTCCTATGACAGAGTGATTTTAATGTTTTAGGGGGGAACATCAAATAGGAACAGAAAAAAATCTACAAAAACGACTTTTTTTTCAAAATGATAAAATTCAAGATACCCACAAAAAAACACAAAAATTAGGCAAACTTAATAATTTGTTTTTTGTGATATAATTTGTTTGGGTTCCTTCAGCATTTTGAAATGGGAAAATCTGCATGTACCGGGTAGAAATGCAATCCCTTGGCGATCCGCGCCGATCGCAAGGGTTTTTTACCCCCCGATAAGCTCTTAAGTGATGCCGCTCAATGAGGTCGACCCTAGTCCCTCCCCTGCTTTTGTGGTAATCAAGACTACTGTCCCAAAAACAACATTGACCCAAAAAAAAAGTAACTTTTCAGGGGATTTATTGTCCCCTATAAGGGTCCTTTATTTACTCAGAAGTTTTTAATTGGACCAAAATATTTTAAAAAAATAATCGTTGTTTTAATTTTCATTTTTTTAAATAAAGTAAAACATGAAAATAAGCATAAAATGTGATACCCAAACAGAGAAATTCACTTATTTCTCCCCCTGGACGATCTTTATTCGGGGTAAAAATCATAAAAAATTTGTATTCAGTGAAAACAATTTTTTCCCTTACTGAGAAGAAGATGGGGGTTGGGGCTTTTAGAATTCTATGTAGATAAATGGGGGGGCAACACTGCATCTCCCCTCCATAATGGGGAAAAATTTTTTCATGAAAACAGATCTTTCCTGGGAAAATTTAGAATTTTTAGAGTCAAAAATCTTCAAAGGCGAAAAATGGATTTCTCTAATAAAATACATTCTAAAATTTCTTTTTTGCACCTTACTATGATTTTTGGAGGAATAATATTAAAAAGCAGTTACTCTTTAACAGGGGAGAGATCAAAACTAAGGAGGAAATTTATCCCCCCCCCGGAAT
>JARQOD010001855.1:0-88869 GCA_033576555.1 Oophaga sylvatica | reverse complement strand
CACACACAAATCATACCACAAGAGGTCCTACCAATAGCCAAAAGCAGGTGGCCCCCCAAAACCCCACCACAAGCATGTCGCCCCCCCACTAAAAAAAAGTCCCCCGTGAGCAGGTCACACACAAATCATACCACAGAGGTCCTACCAATAGCCAAAAGCAGGTGGCCCCCCAAAACCCCACCACAAGCAGGTCACCCACAATTCCATCACAGGTGTCCCCCAATAACCAGCAGCAGGTCGCCACACACTAAAATGGGTCCACACCATAAGCAGGTCACCCCCAAATCCCACAAGCAGGTCACCCACAAATCACACCACAGGGTACCCCAAAAAGCCAGCAGCAGGTCACCCCTCCAAACCCCACAAGCAGGTCACCCCACACTAAAAGGGGTCCAACCTGAGCAGGTCACCAAAACACCCCACCACAGGGTTCCCCAACCTCCCCTCCTCCCAAAAGCCTGCAGCAGATCACCCTCACACTCCACAAGCAGGTCGCCCTCAAATCCTACCACAGGGGTCCCCCCCAATAGCCAGAAGCAGGTTGCACCCCAAAAACCAACCACAAGCAGGTCACCCACCACTAAAAGGGGTCCCACCTGAGCAGGTCACCCACAAATCACACCATAGGGGTCCCGCCAATAACCAGCAGCAGGTCGCCCACCACTAAAAGGGGTCCCACCTGAGCAGGTCACCCATAAGCAGGTGGCCCCCCAAAACCCCACCACAAGCAGGTCACCCACAATTCCCATCACAGGTCGCCCCACACTAAAAGGGTCCACACCATAAGCAGGTCACCCACAAATCACACCACAGGGTCCCGGCATTAACCAGCAGCAGGTCGCCCACCACTAAAAGGGGTCCCACCTGAGCAGGTCACCCACAAACCCCACCACAGGGGTCCCTTAATAGCCAGATCGCCCCCCAAACTCCACCACAAGCATGTCGCCCCCCCCACTAAAAAAGGTCCCCCGTAAGCAGGGTGGATAAAAATCAATGATTTTTTAAAAAAAATCAAAAAAATCGGATTTTTTTGATTTAAATCGGATTTTTTTCAATAAACTGCTTTTTGAGGAAAATATTTTACCATCCAAAGGTTCTTCCATCATGAGATAAAGCTGAGTTGTTTAACTCAGTAGAATAAAGGCTGTATATGTGTAACATTCACAATGCCATGCTCTTCCAGAGGTTTCTGTAGGATTAGTGGGCAGTTTCTCTCCTATATTATCACAGACGCTCGCTTTACTTACGCAGTTCTCAACACTGAATTTGACTCCGCAGAGGTCCCAGCCTCTTCTTCACGGCAAAAATGTTACAACATGAACAGAGTTGAGAAAAAGACCTTAATCCTATTGTTCTACAAACCTATATGAATACAGAATCAACCCCTTCAGTGCCAAGTCCAAGAAGGTAGACAATATGTTTCTGATTGTTTGGAGTGGAATAGATCTGCACAACACAAGAAGAATGTGAATCTAAGTGTGAGGAGGAAGAAGGGCAAGCAGACAAGACAATGAAAGTGAAACTTTGAGCACAATACTGCAGCATAGCCACAGACAGACAAGTCTGGATCGGTTTGTGTGTACGATCTGAGGTTTATTACATTCTTTCCTTATAATGGCAGCAGGCCGTAAAAGAGACCCAGTTTGGGAATATTTTAATGAAGCTCCTTCGCCTATCGGTAAGGCAGGCATGCGTGCAAAATGCAAACGATGCAACAAAGTTAGGTAGAAACTTTGATTTAAATCACTGATTTAAATCAAGCCTTACTGACTAGTGATTTAAATCGTGATTTAAATCAGTTTTGATTTAAATCAAATCCACCCTGCCCGTAAGCAGGTCACAAATCACACCACAGAGGTCCTACCAATAGCCAACAGCAGGTGGCCCCCCAAACCCCACCACAAGCAGGTCACCCACAACTCCCACAACAGGTGTCCCCCAATAACCAGCAGCAGGTCGCCACACACTAAAAGGGGTCCACATCATAAGCAGGTCACCCCCAAATCCCATAAGCAGGTCACCCACAAATCACACCACAGGGGTCCCGCCAATAACCAGCAGCAGGTCGCCCACCACTAAAAGGGGTCCCACCTGAGCAGGTCACCCACAAACCCCACCACAGGGGTCCCTTAATAGCCAGATCGCCCCCCAAACCCCACCACAAGCATGTCGCCCCCCACTAAAAAAGGTCCCCCGTGAGCATGTCACAAATCACACCACAGAGGTCCTACCAATAGCCAACAGCAGGTGGCCCCCCCAAACCCCACCACAAGCAGGTCACCCACAACTCCCACCACAGGTGTCCCCCAATAACCAGCAGCAGGTCGCCACACACTAAAAGGGGTCCACACCATAAGCAGGTCACCCACAAATCACACCACAGGGATCCGGCCAATAACCAGCAGCAGGTCGCCCACCATTAAAAGGGGTCCCACCTGAGCAGGTCACCCACAAACCCCACCACAGGGGTCCCTTAATAGCCAGATCACCCCCCAAACCCCACCACAAGCATGTCGCCCCACACTAAAAAAGGTCCCTCATGAGCAGGTCACATACAAATCACACCACAGAGGTCCTACCAATAGCCAAAAGCAGGTGGCCCCCCAAAACCCCACCACAAGCATGTCGCCCCCCCACTAAAAAAAAGTCCCCCGTGAGCAGGTCACACACAAATCATACCACAGAGGTCCTACCAATAGCCAAAAGCAGGTGGCCCCCCAAAACCCCACCACAAGCAGGTCACCCACAATTCCCATCACAGGTGTCCCCCAATAACCAGCAGCAGGTCGCCACACACTAAAATGGGTCCACACCATAAGCAGGTCACCCCCAAATCCCACAAGCAGGTCACCCACAAATCACACCACAGGGGTACCCCAAAAAGCCAGCAGCAGGTCACCCCTCCAAACCCCACAAGCAGGTCACCCCACACTAAAAGGGGTCCAACCTGAGCAGGTCACCAAAACACCCCACCACAGGGTTCCCCAACCTCCCAAAAGCCTGCAGCAGATCACCCTCACACTCCACAAGCAGGTCGCCCTCAAATCCTACCACAGGGGTCCCCCCCAATAGCCAGAAGCAGGTTGCACCCCAAAAACCAACCACAAGCAGGTCACCCACCACTGAAAGGGGTCCCACCTGAGCAGGTCACTCACAAATCACACCATAGGGGTCCCGCCAATAACCCGCAGCAGGTCGCCCACCACTAAAAGGGGTCCTACCAATAGCCAAAAGCAGGTGGCCCCCCAAAACCCCACCACAAGCAGGTCACCCACAATTCCCATCACAGGTCGCCCCCAATAACCAGCAGCAGGTCGCCACACACTAAAATGGGTCCACACCATAAGCAGGTCACCCCCAAATCCCACAAGCAGGTCACCCACAAATCACACCACAGGGGTACCCCAAAAAGCCAGCAGCAGGTCACCCCTCCAAACCCCACAAGCAGGTCACCCCACACTAAAAGGGGTCCAACCTGAGCAGGTCACCAAAACACCCCACCACAGGGTTCCCCAACCTCCCAAAAGCCTGCAGCAGATCACCCTCACACTCCACAAGCAGGTCGCCCTCAAATCCTACCACAGGGGTCCCCCCCAATAGCCAGAAGCAGGTTGCACCCCAAAAACCAACCACAAGCAGGTCACCCACCACTGAAAGGGGTCCCACCTGAGCAGGTCACTCACAAATCACACCATAGGGGTCCCGCCAATAACCAGCAGCAGGTCGCCCACCACTAAAAGGGGTCCTACCAATAGCCAAAAGCAGGTGGCCCCCCAAAACCCCACCACAAGCAGGTCACCCACAATTCCCATCACAGGTCGCCCCACACTAAAAGGGGTCCACACCATAAGCAGGTCACCCACAAATCACACCACAGGGGTCCTGGCAATAACCAGCAGCAGGTCGCCCACCACTAAAAGGGGTCCCACCTGAGCAGGTCACCCACAAACCCCACCACAGGGGTCCCTTAATAGCCAGATCGCCCCAAAACTCCACCACAAGCATGTCGCCCCCCCCACTAAAAAAGGTCCCCCGTAAGCAGGTCACAAATCACACCACAGAGGTCCTACCAATAACCAACAGCAGGTGGCCCCCCAAACCCCACCACAAGCAGGTCACCCACAACTCCCACAACAGGTGTCCCCCAATAACCAGCAGCAGGTCGCCACACACTAAAAGGGGTCCACACCATAAGCAGGTCACCCCCAAATCCCATAAGCAGGTCACCCACAAATCACACCACAGGGGTCCCGCCAATAACCAGCAGCAGGTCGCCCACCACTAAAAGGGGTCCCACCTGAGCAGGTCACCCACAAACCCCACCACAGGGGTCCCTTAATAGCCAGATCGCCCCCCAAACCCCACCACAAGCATGTCGCCCCCCCACTAAAAAAGGTCCCCCGTGAGTAGGTCACAAATCACACCACAGAGGTCCTACCAATAGCCAACAGCAGGTGGCCCCCCCAAACCCCACCACAAGCAGGTCACCCACAACTCCCACCACAGGTGTCCCCCAATAACCAGCAGCAGGTCGCCACACACTAAAAGGGGTCCACACCATAAGCAGGTCACCCCCAAATCCCATAAGCAGGTCACCCACAAATCACACACAGGGATCCGGCCAATAACCAGCAGCAGGTCGCCCACCATTAAAAGGGGTCCCACCTGAGCAGGTCACCCACAAACCCCACCACAGGGGTCCCTTAATAGCCAGATCGCCCCCTAAACCCCACAACAAGCATATCGCCCCCCACTAAAAAAGGTCCCCCGTGAGCAGGTCACAAATCACACCACAGAGGTCCTACCAATAGCAGGTGGTCCCCCCAAACAGGTCACCCAATAACCAGCAGCAGGTCGCCACACACTAAAAGGGGTCCCCCGTGAGCAGGTCACCCCCAAATCCCACAAGCAGGTCACCCACAAATCCCACCACAGTGGTCCCCCAATAACCAGCAGCAGGTGGCCCCCAAAACCCCACCACAAGCAGGTCACCCACAACTCCCACCACAGGTGTCCCCCAATAACCAGCAGCAGGTCGCCACACACTAAAAGGGGTCCCCCGTGAGCAGGTCACCCCCAAATCCCACAAGCAGGTCACCCACAACTCCCACCACAGGTGTCCCCCAATAACCAGCAGCAGGTCACCCACCACTAAAAGGCGTCCCCCATAAGCAGATCACACCACAGAGGTTACACCAATAGTCAACAGCAGGTGGCCCACCAAAATACCACCCCAAAACCCACCACAGGACTCCCACAAATAGCCTAATGCAGGTCGCACCCCCAAATTGCACCACAAGTAGGTCACCCCCCATTAAAAGGGGTCCACACCCATAGCAGCAGATTACCCTCAAATCCTACCACAGCCAGCAGCAGGTTACCCCCCACGCAGGTCACCCACCTGAGGGGTCCCCCCAGCAGCAGGTTCCCAACCACATGCAAGTCACCCCCAAGTCCCACCACCGAGGTCCCCCCAAAGCCCTCTGGTACTGGGGTGCTACTTCATTACCCCCAACTTCCACAACAGGAGGGTCGCACGCTAATACATACTCTAATACAAACCCTGAACCCTAAATTTCGGGTCCCCCCGGAACCCTCACCCCCAAAATGCCACCACAGGGTAGCACCTACTAACCTCTATGAGCCACAGCGTGTAATGGCGTGACCCTGGCTTGCTGCTTCGTGCCTTGCTAAACTAGAACACGCCTCCTCAGTACACGCCCACAACACGTGACCGAACTGACATCACACCGGGCAGGAGCCCATACAGTCTAGCATTTACCTTTCTTCCAGGGCCGTGGTTCTATAGGAGAGATACAGCAGTGCATCCAGCAGGGGCAGCGCCTCCCACACAGCCTCTTCTCTGCTCACATAGTGCTGCTGCAGGCAGTAATGTCACCATAGGGGGCGCAGTGGAGCTGCCTGGATTTACATGCACTAGTATGTACCGTACCACATGTCCGTCTGACCCCGGCGTGTAGCATCAGCAACGTCTATTCATAATGTAAGATGTTACTTGAGATGTGATTTTTATCCCATTCCCCCTCAGGTTCCTTATGTTCAGGACTCTTTCCCTTTATTAGACGATGGTCCTCTCCATCAGTGACCCCCGAGGATGGAGCAGGACACAGACCACATGGCGGCTCGGATATTAGGCCTCACCCTGGAGATAATCTACTGGATCACTGGAGAGGTGAGAGCTTCACATCACATCACTCTGATCTCTAGGGATAAAGCAGGGAAATGGCGGGAAAGGTGAAGGATTCTTGGCCTCTGTGTAGTGATCGGCGTCTCCCCATACACAGGATCACACGGTAGTGAAGACGTCGTCTGGGGAGTGTGTGACCCCCCGTGTGTCAGGAGGGCGGAGCAGGACCCCGAGTGACATCACCGAGCCTCCACCTCATTCACTGATACATGAGCAGAAGATCCTAGAACTGACCAATAGGATCACTGAGCTGCTGAGCGGAGAGGTGAGCGCTGCCGGGAATGCTGGGACATTATACAATAACGCCGGGGGAGGGGTCTGCTAATGACGGGTCATTGTGTGTGTCAGGTTCCTATAAGGTGTCAGGACGTCACCGTCTATTTCTTCATGGAGGAGTGGGAGTATATAGAAGGACACCAGGATCTGTACAAGGACGCCATGATGGAGGATCACCGGTCCATCACATCTCGGGTAAGAGGAGACCTTCCTGGGTTGTAGAGGAGAGAAAAGGTTTTGGAATCACCTACAATACATTCACCCTGTTTCATCAGAATATTACACCTCTGTTGTGAATGTGCTACAGATGGTTTCTGAGCAGAGGCTTCCTCTGGTAGTTACAGACAGTACTGAACTTTCCAGCGAGGAATGGCAATCTGGGATCACTGACTGGACTGATATAAGGGAGGTTCCCTCCCATGATGGTTGCCGGTGATCAATTGTTCTTGTCTCAATTGTGGTTCCTGGTTCATTTGGAGGTTTGCTGAAGTCTTGCCTGCGTCTGCTGCTTTCAGATAAGATATTTTTGCTTTTCTTTTTGTGCTTGCTTTTTTCATAGTTTTCTGCAGTTTTTGAGTTCAGCCGGGTCCCCTCCTGGGGCCTGTGCTCCTCTCAGTTTATCTGTAGCCACTGTTATTTGTTCATTTGCTTTTTCCTGTTTTTTCAGTGGCTGCGGCTTGGTTTTGTTACACCAGAAATCTGATTTAGGTGGTTGAGATCGTGTGATCTCAGTTTTTTTGGCAATCAGAAGTGTTGGTATTTTTTAGGGGTTTTTTTTGGATTGCAGTCAGAATTCTTTCCTGTACTTTTCTGTCTAGACAGATTGGGCCCCAGCATTTGCTCATTCTATTTTCTGTCTGTGTCCGTGCTTTCTTCTTGTCTAACCGCCATTACATGTTTGGGGGCTTCCTATTTTCTTTGGGGATCTGCTCTGGGGCAGATAGCTTTCATCTTTCTGCCTTTAGGTGTAGTTATCTCTCAGGCTGTGACGAGGCGTCTAGGATCAACGTAGGAACGCTCCATGGCTGCCTCTAGTTGTGTGGTTAGTTCAGGTTACTGCAATCCAATAAGTTCCAGCCTCTCTGGTGTATTGCCGTTTTTGCTATTTCTCCTCAGCTACCTAAACATAATAGTATCACCGGCCAAAAACTAATATTGTATGGTACTCACAGAAGGGAAAAATAGTGTGGTAAGAAAAAAGTTGTCAGAGATTTTTTTTTCTGTTTGTTGCATTTTTTTTTCCCTCTGTTTCTCTGGGTGCTGAGGAGGATTTTTTTTTCTCTCAATGGAGTTTGCACAGTTGTCTGGCCATGTGGATCAGCTTGCCACTGAGGTTCGGAGTATTGCTACCTATCTTGCTGGGTTGCCGGTTGTGGAGCCTAGGATTCCCATGCCAGATTTGTTTTTGGGGGATCGGGCTAAATTTCTGAATTTCAAAAATAACTGTAAATTGTTTTTTGCCTTAAAGCCTAAATCCTCAGGAAACGCAGCGCAGCAGGTTCAAATTGTCATCTCTCTCCTGCGCGGCGATCCTCAGGATTGGGCTTTTTCCCTGACACCTGGGGATACTGTTTTGAATGATATTGATGTATTTTTTCAGGCTCTGGGGTTGTTGTATGATGAACCTAATGTCACTGATCAAGCTGAAAAAACCTTGTTGGCATTAAGTCAGGGCTGTGAAGCCGCTGAACTGTACTGTCAGAAGTTTTGAAAGTGGGCAGTCCTGACCAAATGGAATGATGATGCTTTGGCAGCCCTTTTTCGGAAGGGGCTGTCAGAGAATGTAAAGGACGTTATGGTGGAATTCCCTGTTCCCTCTGGTCTCAATGATTCTATTTCTTTGGCTATTCAAATTGACAGACGTTTGCGTGAGCGCAGAGGTATGCGTGAGATGGTGTTGCCTTGTGGGCCAGCTCCTGAGACCATGCAGTGGGAGTGACTTGTTGTGGTGACGCCTCTCATGCTATTTCCGTCTGCCCCAAGCGGGAAAGACGTTTTGCGCGCTCAGTTGTCTTGGGTAGTGTTCAGACTAAATTTCTGTTGACTGTTACCCTGATTTGCTCCATGTCCACATTTTCGGCTCAGGCTTTTGTTGATTCAGGAGCAGCTATTAACCTGATGGATTTTGACTTAGCCAAACGTTGTGGCTTTCCCATGATACCCCTGCGGAAGTCTATTCCCCTTCTAGGCATTGTTTCTACCCCTTTGGCTGAGAATAAACCCCAATTTTCTACTCAGGTGATAATGAGGGTTGAACCAGATCATCAGGAAAGTTGCAAATTATTCGAACGTCCATGACAGCACTACAGAGAGAGGGGATCCGCCCCTTAGGAACAGGAAACCTACAGATACAAAAGGGCGGCACCTCTCCCACGCATCAGTTGGTTTTCTGTTCCTAAAGGACGGGTTTCCTACAGATGAAGATCTTCAGGAGGACCCAGGCCGGCTGGTCAACCCAGGTAGCGGGGGGCATTTCCTACCTCGGCCGGTGCGGAGCCCCTGGAAGCGCCACGGTGCGTCCGGGTAGGATTCCACGACAGTGTGCGGAGCAGGTGGAGCAGTATCCAGAGGATCCCTGTCTCCCAGCCAGCGCCGGTAGGTAAGTATTCCCCCCTCTCCCTGGTCCCGGTGCCTTCTCCCTGTCTTCTCCTGTGGTCCTGTCATGGTGGGGGCCTCTTAAGGTGCAGCCGTGGTTTTAAAAAAAAAAAAATGTATTTTTTGAAATTTGAATTTCCAGCCGCGTCACTGCTGTGGACGGCGCGGCGGGGTTTTTTTTGAATTTCCCGCCGCGCATCACTGTTATGGACGGCGCGGCGGGGGTTTTTTGAATTTCCCGCCGCGCGTCGCTGCTATGGACGACGCGGCGGGGTGTTTTGAATTTCCCGCCGCGCGTCACTACTATGGACGGCGTTGCGGGGTTTTTGAAATTTTAGCCGCGCGCCGCTTCTGCAGCGGCGCGGCTGGGTTTGGTTGAGATCTCCGCTCGTGTCCCGGCTAGAGGGGCGATGCGGCGGGAGACTATACTTGCCTCCATCGGTACGGCTGGGTCTGTAGGAGCGCGGGGAAAGGGGGCGGAGTCTCCACCGCCAGAACCGGAAGTGAGACGCCGGCGTTTTTGAAATTTTTGGCGGCTGCATCATCAGACGGCGCCTGCTGTGGGGACGGCGGGGAGGTGCAGGGGGGCCGTGGGGCGGGGAGTAGGAGGGGGTGGACCCCTGGCCAGACCTGCTGACCCCGATATCCGGGGGAGGATATAAGGAGCCTAGGAAAGAGGTAAAGCGCTTCTGCCCCATTTTTGCGATGGACACTGCAGAAGCTCCCTCGGTGCAACAGGAGAGCCAGCAGCAGCAGACAGAGCGCTCCTCTTCAATGGCCAGGAGCACCAGCCGCAGAAGTTCCGCAGCTGGGAAAAAGGCCCCTCCCCGTGATCCGGTACCTACTGCTGTATAATCTGGGTAAGAGATCGCCAGACTTAGAATACCCAGTAATGCAGTTTTTCCCCCATTCTGTGTCTGTTACTAGGGGAAGAAGTGTTCGGTGAAAAGCAAGCACAGGGAATGTGCCTTTTGTGCTTGCCCTCTGCCTGACGCTTGCCCTAAAAGGTTGTGCCAGCCGTGCATGCAACGGACGGTAGGGCATTTGAGGGGGAAGGGCCTCCTGAAGAAACCGAGGACGGTGAAACGCGCGTCAGGGCTTTCTCTTGTTCCACCGGCACTATTTCAGTTCAGAATGTCACAAGGTAAATAACCTCTTTAATCGCAGTAGTCAGTAGGTGCTTTCACTATGGAGTAGCTATTTGAGACCTTCCTATTGTTTATATTATGGGTGTCATTGCACGGGTTTGAAACCTGTATTTTCATTATTTAATTGGCAACTACATTGTTATTTATTCTTTGCTAAGGTCAAATTATATCTCCTATTATTAGCATAATTTTTTCCTCCTGACTCTAAGATCATTTACCATTTTAAAGTGACATAAGCCAACGGGACATATTTCTGTCTTGTATATTTTACATCTCATGAATTTATCAACAGCTGCTTGTTACATCTACCTCATGTTGATACCTTTGTCTCTGTCTTTATATTGTGTTTAATAAATTATATATTCTTTTGCATAAAATCCTCCTTGTGCGGATCTACTTACTTATTGATATTATATCATCAAACCGCATTTTTTTCTTTTTCTTTTTTGGTTATGGTTTGAGGCTTTGGGGGTTCTCCGACTGGCCACGGATATTAATCGGTCTTTTTTTTTTTTGAGGGGGAAGGGCAGGGGCCTGGGATGAGATAGTAACCCCCCCTTATGCCCCTTCCCTTTTTAGATAGCGGAGGAGACTCCAGATTTCACCGAAAGCCTGAAGGAGATAATAAGAGCAGAGATGAAAGCGTCCTCAAGACACGGAGAATCTTCCAGGCGTAGAACTGTACCAGTTTTATCTGATTCAGATTCACCTGCCGCCCATGACAGGGGTGAAGTTGTGTCAGGACCTCCACGCCTTCCTCTTCGGCTTCCTCCTCGTCTTCTACGGAAGACGCTACCCGTTTTTGTTTTCCCTTGGACCAGATGGACAAATTTGTCAAATCAGTTAGGTCCACCATGGGGGTAGAGGAGGCGAAACCAGAGCTCTCAGTACAGGATCTGATGTTCGGTGGTCTAGATCCAAAAAAACGGAGATCCTTTCCACTAAACAGTAGCATCCAAGGCCTTATAGACAGAGAGTGGAAGAAGCCTGAAAAAAGAGGCTCCTTACCCCAAGCGTTTAAGCGGAGATATCCTTTTGAAGATCCCTTGACAGGTAGATGGGATAAGGCCCCAAAGCTGGATGCAGCAGTGGCGAAGGCTTCTAAAAAATCCTCCATCCCATTAGATGATATGGGGTCTTTGAAAGATCCACTAGACAAGAAGGCAGACTCCTTCTTGAAAGGGACATGGGAGATGTCGGCAGGTGCCCTGAGACCGGCGGTTGCAGCCACTTGTGCAGCCAGATCAATGATGGTCTGGCTAGATCAGTTAGCATCCCAGTTAGCAGATGGAACCTCCAGGGGGTCAATTCGGAAGACCTTGCCGATAATTCAGAACGCGGCGGCTTTCCTGGCTGATTCCTCAGCGGACTCAGTAAGAATGGCTGCCAGAGCGGCAGGGCTGTCTAATGCAGCACGAAGGGCATTATGGCTGAAATGTTGGCCGGGCGATATTCAAGCCAGATCTCGCCTCTGCTCCATTCCGTGTGACGGCGAATATCTTTTTGGCCCGGTCCTGGACGAACTTTTAGAAAAGGCAGGGGACGACAAGAAAAAGTTTCCCAGTCTATCAACCCCTTTCTATAAAAGACCTTTCAGCAGAAGGAGGTTCAGCCGCAGAAGGTCGTCCAGGGAACGAGCCAAATGGGATGAAAAGAGGCGAAGAGGTACAGGGTAAATGTTTAGGGGTCCACCTAGGGAAACATAAAAACCCTCGCAATGACTAGCAATGCCGGTAGGAGGCAGATTGAGGGCCTTCTACCCGGCCTGGTCGGAAATCTCAAGCAGTAGCTGGATCCTTAACATCATAGCTACAGGGCTGCGGTTAGAATTCTCCTCGGTACCTTGGGATAACTTTAAAATTGCCCCACTCAGGTCATCCCCATCGGAGCAGGCCGCTCTAGAGTTGGAGGTTCAGGAGCTTTGCGCTAAGAAAGTCTTAGTGGAGGTACCAGAAGCAGAGCGGGGTAAGGGGTTTTACTCCCCTCGTTTTTGATCCGTAAACCGGACTGGTCTTTTAGAACAATTATTAATTTGAAATCCCTCAATAAGTTCCTGATTATTCACCCATTTAAAATGGAAACGGTCAGCTCAGCAATAAAGCTTCTGTTTGAAAATTGCTTTATGGTGGTGTTAGATCTGAAAGACGCTTATTACCACATACCGATCCATATAGAGCATCAGCGTTTCCTCAGAGTAGCAATCCAGATGGGGGAATCGCTGCGACATTTTCAATATAGCGCCCTTCCTTTTGGTTTGGCGGTTGCCCCACGATTGTTCACTAAGGTTATGTCGGAGGTCATGGCCCACTTACGTGAATCCAACATGCTTATAGTCCCCTACCTCGACGACTTTCTTATCATTGGGGAGACGACAGAGCATTGCCTAGAGCAACTGCAAAGAGCAATGTCTATTTTAGAGCGGCTGGGATGGCTAATAAATACCAAAAAGTCTCGTTTGAATCCGATGAGGGTCCAGCAGTTTCTAGGGCTAATTCTGGATTCGCGGAACCAGATCTGTAGTTTGCCGTCAGATAAGTTGGTTCGCTTACGGTACCAAGTCCTAAACGCTTCCAATAATCCCTCCATGTCGCTTAGGAAGGCCATGTCTCTTTTGGGCTCCCTCTCGTCCTGCATTCCCGCGGTTCGGTGGGCTCAATTTCACACAAGGACGCTGCAAGCTGAGGTCTTGCTGTATCAAAATTTGCTAGGTGGTTACCTGGAAGGCCAGCTATCCTTGTCCCAGGCTGCTATAAGATCCCTGGATTGGTGGAAGGATGAGACGAACCTGTCTAAGGGGGTTCCCTGGGAATATGAGATATCCAGAATAGTCACAACAGATGCTAGCCCCTCTGGGTGGGGAGCTCATATGGGGGACGTTATGGTTCAGGGCTTATGGGAGCTGGATCAAATTCAAATGTCTTCTAATATGAAGGAGTTAGCGGCGGTAGAGCTAGCAATTAAAAAGCTCCTTCTCTATCTACAGGATCACCACGTTCGAGTGCTCTCCGACAATCGTGTCACAGTCGCTTACATCAACCACCAGGGTGGTACTCGTTCCGGTCCTCTCATGGGAGTGGCAAGGCGCCTACTCCAGATAGCAGAACGACACTTTCTTTCTCTAACGGCTCTACATATAAGGGGAGAAGAAAATACCAAAGCGGACTTCTTAAGCCGCAATCTCCTGAGTCAAGGAGAGTGGTCATTAAAGACTTCCATCTTCAACCTAATTGTGCGGAAATGGGGTCAACTGGAGGTAGATCTCTTTGCTACCAAAAGCAACAGGAAAGTGAGACAGTTCTGCTCTCTGAATCCCAAAGAACGCCCTCTGGCAGTGGACGCTCTTCTATTACAGTGGGATTTCAATCTAGCCTACGCCTTCCCTCCTCTGTCCTTACTCCCCTAGTATTGAGGAAGGACAGGGCAAGGATAATAGTAGTCGCTCCTTTTTGGCCCAGGAGGGCATGGTTTTCATGTCTCAGAAACATGTCGATAGCCGACCCGTGGGTCCTGCCGGATATTCCCGATCTGCTCTCCCAGGGTCCAGTCTACCATCCTCGAGTAGCGGGCCTCCACCTGACGGCGTGGATTTTGAACGGTCGCTGCTGAGAGATAAGGGGTTTTCTGCTAATGTAATTAATACTCTCCTTAAAAGCAGAAAAGAGGTTACAACTAGAATCTACGCTAGGACTTGGAAAAAATTTCTCCAGAGCTCGGGGGTGGTAGCAGGGGACCCAACACCGATAACCCAGATTCTAGAATTCCTACAAAAGGGTCTGGACTTAGGTCTCTCCACAAGCACCCTTAAGGTGCAAGTTTCAGCTTTAGGGGCACTCTTCAGTTGCAACATCGCAAATAATTACTGGGTCAGTAGATTCATTAAAGCTGCGGGTAGGTCGAGACCCATAGTGAAGGTGAGAATCATGCCATGGGACTTGAACCTTGTTCTCACTGCTTTAACAGAGCCCCCTTTTGAACCTATATCAGCAGCATCAATAAAAATTCTTTCCCTTAAAACCGCTTTCCTGGTAGCATTAACCTCGGCTAGGAGGGTGAGTGACATCCAGGCACTATCTAGACTGTCTCCTTACACTCGGGTCCTGAATGACAGAATAATTCTTAGACCTGATCCGGCATACCTACCTAAGGTGTCTTCCGCTTTCCACAGAACACAGGAAATTGTTCTCCCTTCGTTCATCCCTAATCCGTCTAATCAAAAAGAGATAAAACTCCATACTTTAGATGTTAGAAGATGTCTACTGCAATATTTGGCAGTCACTGATCCCTGGAAAAGGGACAATGCATTGTTTGTCTCTTTTCAAGGAATTAACAAAGGCCTTAGATTAACGAAGAGCTCATTGGCCAGATGGATTAGGGAAGCAATTTCTCTGGCATACACCTCGAGGGGCAAGCCGGCACCTGAGAGGCTAAGGGCGCATTCCACTCGAGCTGTGGCGACTTCATGGGCAGAGAGGGCAGAAGTCTCGATTGACCAGATATGTAAGGCAGCTACGTGGTCTTCTCCACACACGTTTTACACTCATTATAGATTAGATTTGGGTGCTTCCTCAGACCTTTCTTTCGGACTAAAGGTGCTGCAGGCAGTAGTCCCTCCCTAAGTAGTTATTACTCTCTATAATTCTCTCTGTAGTGCTGTCATGGACGTTCGAATAAAGTCTAAGTTACTTACCGTTAACGGTATTTTTCGAAGTCCATGACAGCACCCTTACATTCCCACCCGGGTTCTATGTGCACTTCTTCCTCTTATATAGTCCACATGTAATAAACAATTGATTAATGTTACTGTGTGATGCATAAATTTTTTTGCTGTATACCATTTAACCTTGATAGTCCTCTTATGCTTTGTAATCCAACTGATGCGTGGGAGAGGTGCCGCCCTTTTGTATCTGTAGGTTTCCTGTTCCTAAGGGGCGGATCCCTTCTCTCTCTGTAGTGCTGTCATGGACTTCGAAAAATACCGTTAACGGTAAGTAACTTAGACTTTTCTGGTGCTGCATAATCTGCATGACATTATTGTACTAGGTTTCCCTTGGTTACAGTCTCATAATCCTGTTTTGAATTGGAAATCTGTGTCCGTGACCAGTTGGGGCTGCCAATGTGTTAATGCCAACACTCCTGTTTTTTCTGCCTCTCCCCAGTCTCAGGATGTCCCTGACTTTTTGACTGATTTTTCTGATGTGTTTAGTGAAAGTAAGTCTGCATCCTTGCCCCCCCATAGGAGCTATGACTGCGCTATTGAATTAGTGCCTGGTAGTAAATTTCCTAAAGGTCGCCTTTTTAACTTATCTGCACCTGAACACGATGCTATGCGATTTTATATCAAGGAGTCGTTGGAGAAGGGTCATATCAGACTATCCTCTTCACCCTTGGGCGCCGTTTTTTTCTTTGTGGCCAAAAAGGATGGTTCATTGAGGCCGTATATTGATTATTGCCTCCTGAATAAGATCACTGTGAAATATCAATA
The DNA here is from genome assembly GCA_033576555.1 of Oophaga sylvatica. Taxonomy (NCBI): domain Eukaryota; kingdom Metazoa; phylum Chordata; class Amphibia; order Anura; family Dendrobatidae; genus Oophaga; species Oophaga sylvatica. Next base: position 73,160 of record JARQOD010001855.1, on the reverse strand, counting down.
TCCGTTACCCTTGATTTCTGACCTGTTTTCCAGAGGGAAAAGTGCTAGTTGGTTTACCAAGCTTGACCTCAGGGGGGCGTATAACCTTATTCGCATTAAGCACGGGGATGAATTGAAGACTGTGTTTAATACCCCAGAGGGGCATTTTGAGTACCTAGTGATGCCCTTTGGGCTCACTAATGCTCCTTCCGTCTTCCAATCCTTCATGAATGATATTTTCAGGGATTTTGTGGATAAATTTCTGATTGTTTATTTGGATGATATTTTGATTTTTTCCAATGACTGGGACTCTCATGTGAAACATGTTCGGACTGTGTTCCAGATTTTGAGAGAGAATGCACTGTATGTGAAGGGATCAAAGTGTCTTTTTGGCGTACAGAAGGTCTCATTTCTGGGATTCATTTTGTCTCCATCTGTTATTGAAATGGACCCGGTCAAGGTTCAGGCCATCTGTGATTGGGTTCAACCTACTTCATTAAAGGCTCTTCAGAGATTTTTGGGTTTTGCCAATTTTTATCGTAAATTTATTGGTAATTTCTCGGTTATTGTTAAACCATTGACTGATTTGACCAAAAAGGGTTCTGATGTGGTGAATTGGCCTCCTGAAGCAGTTTCTGCGTTTCAGGAACTTAAGCAGAGATTCACTTCTGCTCCTGTTCTATGACAGCCTGATGTTTCTCTACCGTTTCAGGTGGAGGTTGATGCTTCTGAAATTGGGGCAGGTGCCGTTTTATCCCAAAGGGATCCAGATACCTCTAAGAGTAACCCTTGTGCCTTTTTCTCTCAAAAATTTTCTCCAACTGAACGTAATTATGACGTGGGTAATCGGGAGTTATTGGCCATGAAGTGGGCCTTTGAAGAGTGGAGACATTGGCTGGAAGGAGCCAAACATCAGGTGGTGGTCCTCAAGGACCGTAAGAACCTGGTTTATCTTGAATCAGCCAAGCGACTTAATCCTAGACAGGCCAGGTGGGCCTTGTTTTTCACACGTTTTAATTTTGTGGTTTCTTTTCTTCCTGGCACTAAGAATGTTAAGGCGGATGCCCTCTCGAGGAGTTTCTTTGCGGATTCTCCTGAGTAGTGTTGAGCATTCCGATACCGCAAGTATCGGTATCGGCCGATATTCGTGTTATCGGAATTCCGATACTTAATTCCGATACTTTTTCTATATCGTATACCGGAATCGGAAGTTCCCATAATTCTTTGAGAGGCAATGTGATTTTAGTCAGCCAATGAGGAATCCTACGAAGTGTGGGCACATCCTGTAATGCTGCGGTCATCTTAACTAATGGCATGGCTGTGATTGGCTGCTGAAATGATGTCAGAATGCACTATAAAAGGCGCCGCAGCCATTTTAGCGTCACTGTGCTGTGAACTCAGTAAGGGACAGAACGCTGCTGTGCTGACTCTGAGGGACAGTTAGATATTGCGATTTTGTGTACTACTGTGCTTGAGGCAGGCTAGTTTACCAACCGCTGTGTAAAGCTTCATTTTGCCAGTGTTGTTTTAACAGCTCTGTGCAAGGTGTGTGTGTGACAGTGCAGGTGACGCTGCAGTTTGCTCTGCATCCACCGCTGTTTGTAGGCATCTGCACGTGTCACTGACTCTTTTTTTTTTTATTTTATTTAGTGGAATTGGTGCAGCTCCATTATATTAGAAAAAAATCAAATCTATTAGTGTGACGTGCTTCCATCCGTATACAATACATTGGTTGCAAACACTATAGAAGTACAGAAAGTAGCTTTTCACAGATAGTGAATAGTTGTGTTTCAGTGTTCACTGCAGTCTGTGAGGTTTTGATTTTTTGAGTGCAGATCACGCTCCAGTTAGTTCTTCAACCACTGCTGGTTGTAGTCTGCTGAGCGTGTGTCACTGCCTCATCCTTCACATTTTTCTCTAATTGGTGCTGCTCCATTTTAGTGGAAAAAAATCTAATCTATTAGTGTGACGCGCTTCCATCCGTATACAATACATTGGTTGCAAACACTATAGAAGTACACAAAGGAGTGCCTTTCACAGATTGTGGACAGTTGTGTTTCAGTGTTCACTTCAGTCTGTGTTTTTTACTTTTTTGAGTGCACATCACGCTCCAGTTACTTGTTCAAGCACTGCTGCTTGTACTCTGCTGAGCGTGTCTCAGTGGCTCATCCTTTTCATTTATCTCCAATTGGTTCTGCTACATTCCATTTAAAATAAATCTAATCTATTAGTGTGACGCGCTTCCATCCGTATACAATACATTGGTTGCAAACACTATAGAAGTAGACAAAGGAGTAGCCTTTCACAGATTGTGAATAGTTGTGTTTCAGTGTTCACTGCAGTCTGTGAGGTATTTTTATTTTTTTTTTTTTTAAAATGCAGATCACGCTCCATTTACTTCTTCAACCACCGCTGCGTGTACTCTGCTGAGTGTCTGTCACTGGCTCATCCTTGTCATTTTTCTAAAATTGGTGCTGCTTTATTCTATTTAAAATAATTCAAATCTATTACAGTGACGTGCTTCCATCCGTATACAATACATTGGTTGCAAACACTATAGAAGTAGACAAAGGAGTAGCCTTTCACAGATTGTGAATAGTTGTGTTTCAGTGTTCACTGCAGTCTGTGAGGTATTTTTATTTTTTATTTTTTTAAAATGCAGATCACGCTCCATTTACTTCTTCAACCACCGCTGCGTGTACTCTGCTGAGTGTCTGTCACTGGCTCATCCTTGTCATTTTTCTAAAATTGGTGCTGCTTTATTCTATTTAAAATAATTCAAATCTATTACAGTGACGTGCTTCCATCCGTATACAATACATTGGTTGCAAACACTATAGAAGTAGACAAAGGAGTAGCCTTTCACAGATTGTGAATAGTTGTGTTTCAGTGTTCACTGCAGTCTGTGAGGTATTTTTTTTTTTTTTTTTTTTTAAAATGCAGATCACGCTCCATTTACTTCTTCAACCACCGCTGCGTGTACTCTGCTGAGTGTCTGTCACTGGCTCATCCTTGTCATTTTTCTAAAATTGGTGCTGCTTTATTCTATTTAAAATAATTCAAATCTATTACAGTGACGTGCTTCCATCCGTATACAATACATTGGTTGCAAACACTATAGAAGTAGACAAAGGAGTAGCCTTTCACAGATTGTGAATAGTTGTGTTTCAGTGTTCACTGCAGTCTGTGAGGTATTTTTATTTATTTTTTTTTAAAATGCAGATCACGCTCCATTTACTTCTTCAACCACCGCTGCGTGTACTCTGCTGAGTGTCTGTCACTGGCTCATCCTTGTCATTTTTCTAAAATTGGTGCTGCTTTATTCTATTTAAAATAATTCAAATCTATTACAGTGACGTGCTTCCATCCGTATACAATACATTGGTTGCAAACACTATAGAAGTAGACAAAGGAGTAGCCTTTCACAGATTGTGAATAGTTGTGTTTCAGTGTTCACTGCAGTCTGTGAGGTATTTTTATTTATTTTTTTTTTAAAATGCAGATCACGCTCCATTTACTTCTTCAACCACCGCTGCGTGTACTCTGCTGAGTGTCTGTCACTGGCTCATCCTTGTCATTTTTCTAAAATTGGTGCTGCTTTATTCTATTTAAAATAATTCATATCTATTACAGTGACGTGCTTCCATCCGTATACAATACATTGGTTGCAAACACTATAGAAGTAGACAAAGGAGTAGCCTTTCACAGATTGTGAATAGTTGTGTTTCAGTGTTCACTGCAGTCTGTGAGGTATTTTTTTTTTTTTTTTTTTAAAATGCAGATCACGCTCCATTTACTTCTTCAACCACCGCTGCGTGTACTCTGCTGAGTGTCTGTCACTGGCTCATCCTTGTCATTTTTCTAAAATTGGTGCTGCTTTATTCTATTTAAAATAATTCAAATCTATTACAGTGACGTGCTTCCATCCGTATACAATACATTGGTTGCAAACACTATAGAAGTAGACAAAGGAGTAGCCTTTCACAGATTGTGAATAGTTGTGTTTCAGTGTTCACTGCAGTCTGTGAGGTATTTTTATTTTTTTTTTTTTTAAAATGCAGATCACGCTCCATTTACTTCTTCAACCACCGCTGCGTGTACTCTGCTGAGTGTCTGTCACTGGCTCATCCTTGTCATTTTTCTAAAATTGGTGCTGCTTTATTCTATTTAAAATAATTCAAATCTATTACAGTGACGTGCTTCCATCCGTATACAATACATTGGTTGCAAACAATATAGAAGTACACAAACGGGCCTTTCACAGCTACTGAACATGGGTTTTTAATTTTTAACTAAAATATGTATTTTTTCAAATGACACAAATATAAGTAATGTTGAAGAGGAATAGTCCTACATCCATTGTTTGCACAATATTACAGGTGTACATCATGTCCCTTAATCAACAATGTATTATTATATTTACTTGTATGCTTTTATTTAAAAGCCAAGAACACAGAAGGATAACCTTCGCACTGCAGCTGTTGTCAAAGTTCAACCCACATTATGCACTTCCAACATTGCAGCATTTGAGGCATGATGTGAGTTGGATTGGTCAAAGTTATGGAGTGAGAAGGTTCACCATCAGTACCCTATAGCATAAGTATGCTTTTGTGTTAGCATTTGTGTTAGACATGTGGATATCTGCCATAATATGTCACAATTATTTAGTTACAGATTTGTTACCAACACTAATCATTGAATGGTTTTAAATTTGACGTTTCACTTGTTTACAGCTTAGAAATAAGGGTGTAGCTTGATATCTATGTGTAGCACTAGCCACTTTAACATGTCATGTTTTTTTCAACATGTGTAGCTAGGTAGCAGTAATTTTTGCCGGACACACAGCAGGGGAACAGCAGGCGTTACTGAACCCCACTATCACTATAGCTTGTGTATTGGTCTGTGGACACGACACTTCTGAGCAGCAACTGGCAGTGTTGTAGCCCAGGGAGTATAGCTCAGGTGGTAGAAAGATGAACATAACAGGAGACATGGAAAACGTTGCCAACCAGTTAGTTAATCTGAAACCGGACAGGCAAATTCAGGCGAGATCCATGCCTAGTTCATTTTCAGAAAAGTAAGCCGTTCTACATTATCGTAGGATAGTCACATGCAACGGTCTGTTAGTACACCACCTGCAGCAGTAAAGACGCGCTCCGATAATACACTGGCAGCAGATCAAGCCAGCACCTCCAATGCATACTGGCTAAGCTCTGGCCATGTATCCAGCTTAGAGACACAAAACTTGAATGGGGAAGAGCCATCTGGGAGTACACTGAGAGGGCAAGACATGTAGTCTGTCACCATCTTACGGAAATGTTGCCTCCTGCTGACTGGAGCCGTCTCGGATGGTGTAGACATTGGTGGCGCTGCCACAAAACTTCGACACATTTGGAACATACTGTTCTTGCCCTGTGCAGAGGCGCTGCTTGTGCTCCCTCTTGTTGCAGAGCTGTCTCCACTGCCTCGACGCACAGAGCTGCTTTGTAAATCAGTAGCAGCAGCAGTGCTCTCGGCTGGAATGGAGAACATTATGGATTGCACCAGTGTGTCTTGGTACTTCCGCATTTTACGCTCCCGGTTCAACGGTGTGATGAGGCTTTGTAAGTTGTCCCGGTAGCGAGGGTCTAGGAGGGTGTACACCCAATAATCAGACGTGGTGTGAATGTGTTCGATGCGGCGGTCGTTTCTCAGCCACTGCAGCATGAAATCAACCATGTGCTGCAGACTCCCAACTGGCCAAGAAACGTTGTCCCCTGCAAGAGGCGTCATCTCCGCCTGCTGTGCATCACCCCACCCTTGGTCTACATACTGACTAGAGCATTGTCTACCTCCCTCTGGAGCGATGTCTTCCTCCTCCATTGACTCCTCCTCATCCTCCTCACAAAGTCCTTCAAATACATATAAATTTACAAAATTTAAAACTCAAAATTTAAAAACTTTGTATCATAATTCTGTAACATCAGTTTATGGAAACACAATAGTATTACAAAAGGATAGACAAAAAATGTACATTATGTGCTTTGTAAATACATTAAAAGTTTGTAATGGTTATGAAAATATAGACAGCGACTCTGGAGGTTCAATTGTTGATACAGCATGGTACTTTGAAAGTCCTCCAGCCCTTTGTGAGGAACCACGTTGCGCTGACTGTCCAGAAGGTGATAGAATTTGTGACTCCTCATCCTCCACCTCTTCCAAAACCTCATGCCTTAGTGCTTGCAGTGTTTTTTGAAGCAGGCAGATAAGGGGGACAGTCAGGCTGACTAGTGCATCATCTGCACTCGCCATCCGCGTTGACTCATCAAACGCACGCAAAACGTGGCAGATATCCTTCATAGAGTTATTCGCCACTCATTACACTGGCAGTGGCTGCCCATTCATTATAGGATCCAATTCTAATTACTGGTTCTCACCAACAAAGCTCTCCACAGCGCAGCACCCCCCTACATCTCCTCCCTTATTTATATTTATCGGCCTAACCGACTGCTGCACTCTGCAAACGACCTTCGACTTAGGCCTCTTTCACACATCAGGCTTTTTGAATCAGGCGCGATCCGGCGTGTTTGTAAAAAAACGGATCCGGTACCGGATGCGTTTTTTTAGCATTGACTTACATTAGCGCCGGATCGCGCCTGATGTCACTGCGTTGCATCCGTTTTTGGCCGGATCCGTCGGAATTGTACATTCCGGCGGCCGGACAAACGGTTTTTGTAACGTTTTTTTTTTTTTCCGGAGGCACCTGACAGTGCCTGAATCGGTACTTCAGGCGGCCGGAAACAATGCAAACCTATCTCTCTCTCTCTCTCTCTCTCTCTCTCCTCTCTCTCTCTCTCTCTCTCTCCTCTCTCTCTCTCTCTCTCTCTCTCTCTCTCTCTCTCTCTTCTCTCTTCTCTCTTCTCTCTCTCTCTTCTCTCCTCTCTCTCTCTCTCTCTCTCTCTCTCTCTCTCTCTCCGGTCCGGACATTGATGTCTGTATTTTCAACATGGAAAAGCTTCTTTTTCCGGGTTCAAAAGGTCAGGCCGGATCAGGCGAAAAACCTGATCAGTTCCATCAGTTTTTTAAAATCAGCGCCGGATCCGTCCTATCAGGCATAAGACGGATCATGCCTGATTCAAAAAGCCTGATGTGTGAAAGTAGCCTAACCTCTGCACTAATCCGTACCTCCCACTCCCAACTCCAAGACTTCACCCGCGCTGCGCCAATCCTCTGGAATGCTCTACCCCAAGAAATTAGGACTATCCGCAATTTGGATGGTTTCAGGCGCTCCCTCAAAACACATTTGTTCACAGTGGCCTATCACATTCACTAATCAAAGTCATTCTATGTGTAATTCTGTGTGTGTAGCCCATTCACTATCTCCATGCATCCCTCACTCCCTTAAAATGGCTGGACCATCATTGTAAAAACACCATTGTATATAAACACCTGTACTTTGTATCTCCCCCACCTCATTGTAGATTGTAAGCTTTCACCAGCAGGGGCGGCTGATTTTGCTTTAATTATTGTATTGTTAACGTTGTTACTTATGACTTGTGTTTTGAAACTGTTAAACTGTAAAGCACTGTGGAATATTATGGCGCTATATAAATAAATAATATTATTATTCTTATTATAGAGGCCCACTCAGTAGTGGTGAAGTGTGAACGGCGCAAATTGGAGTTGACTGCGCCTGATGCAGCTGATACTCCATTACTGTTGGCTGCTGCTCACACAACCGCTCCAACATATGTAACGAGGAATTCCACCTGGTGGGTACGTCACATATGATGCGATGTTCATGAAGGTGAAATCTGCGTTGCAGAGCTGCAATCAGCGATCTGGCCATGCTGGAACGTCGCAAGTGAGCGCACTCTAGGCGGACCTTGTGCAGCAGTGCATCAAGATCCGGATAGTCCCTCAAAAAACTCTGCACGACCAAGTTGAGCACATATGACAGACATGGTATGTGAGTGAGGTTGCCAAGGCCCAGAGCTGACACCAGATTTCGGCCATTGTCACACACTACCAAGCCTGCCTGTAGATTCTCTTCCAAAAACCACACGTCGCTCTCCTGCTTTATGGCATTACAGAGCTCCTGCGCTGTGTGGCTAAGATTCCCCATGGAAATTAATTTCAGGATGGCCTGTTGACATTTGGACACGGCTGTGCTCATATCGGTCGCAACAGGTAAACGTTCACGGGTCCATGTGGAGGTAGACCGTGACGGCTCCTGCAGCGATGATTCTGAGGAACTGGAATAGGAGGAGGAATCAATGTGTACAGACTTGATTCCTGCAATCCTTGGAGTTGGCAGAACACGTACAGCGCCACTCGCAAGATCAGTACCCGGCTGCACAACATTGACCCAATGGGCAGTGAGGGAAAGGTATTGTCCCTGGCCATGGGTGTTAGAACCCTCTTGTTAGGTTTTGTTTCAGTTTGCTGGTCACATGACCTTTTTTTCCCTATTTAGTCTGGCTCCGCCCTTCTGGCTTTGCTTGACTTCATTGTATTATCTACTGTTAAGCTAGCCGGGTGCTTAGGTGCCTTAATCTGTCAGTCTTGCTTGATGTTAGGATCACAAAGTATTTATTTTTCTGTTTAATTATCCATGCTACAATTTATGTTAGGAGGTGTCCACCTTTTCTCACAGTCCCTAGATCTTGTAGGGATTATCCCTCGCAACTATAGGTCTTCGTTCACACTAGATGAGGACTTTAGCGGGTCTGGTCGCAGGATCAGGTTCCCCGTTACATCGTAGGGATTCAGCTTAGTTGTATTGTAGGGACAGAATTCCCTTCTTTCCTTACTGGTTGTAGCAGATCATAACAATGGGTACTGGTCCACGCATCGGTGGTCAGGTGGACCTTGCTACTGAGGGCTTTTAGTAGCGCATGTTTAATTTTTCCCTCAACATGCTTTTGCAGACCAGGGACGGCTTGCCTGCTGAAATGAAATCGGCTTGGCACATTGTATTGTGGGATTGACAATGATATTCAGTTACGGAAACTGTCTGTCTCCACCAGCCTGAATCACAGCATTTCAAGGGACAGGAGTTTTGCAATGCCAGCATTCAGAGCCTGTGCTCGTGCATGGTTTGCGGAGTATGGCCGTCTTTTATCCCATGCCTGTGCTACCGATGGCTGTTTTGTGGCCTGGGAGTGTGAGGATGACAGGGAACTTGCTGCTGTGTGTGGAATAACAGTTTGTCTCTGGACAACAGTGGCCGAGGTTCTTCCATGGCGATCCTGTGAGGAAGCAGAACCAGCTGTGTGTGAGCTCGATGAAGAGGCTTCAACACAACCTGAAGATGTAGGTGCTGCTGTAGGTTGGCCTACATCTCTAGTGTGTCTTTGTAACTCAACTACGTGCTTTGTCCGCACATGTTTCCACATATTTGTGGTATTGAGGTGACTGACACTTTTAGCTATTTTTAATTTTTGATTACACAGCTTGCATTTCACATAGCAAATATCATGTGCAAGTGTGTGAAAAAAGGACCACGCAGTGCAAGTCCTGGGAGCGCACGTTTTGACTTTTGGAAGACAACTGCTCCGAACAGGTGCCAAACTGGAGGCTACAGGCAACCGAGTCTGCAGCCTAACTCTCCCTCCTGTTTGTACCGTTGGGGCAATGTCTTCCTCTATCTTCCTTCTATCACTAACCATTTCTCTAGGCCTCTCCCAGCTTTCAACCAAAGTACTGGTTCTCAGCCACAAAGCTATCCACAGTGCAGCACCCCTCCTACATCTCCTCCCTCATTTCTATCTATCGGCCTAACCGACTGCTGCGCTCTGCAAACGACTTTCGACTAACCTCTGCACTAATACGTACCTCCCACTCCCGACTCCAAGACTTCTCCTGCTCTACGCCAATCCTCTGGAATGCTGTACCCCAAGAAATTAGGACTATCCACAATTTGCATGGTTTCAGGCGCTCCCTTAAAACACATTTGTTCAGAGCGGCCTATCACATTCACTAATCAAAGTCATTCTATGTATTCTGTGTAAGTGTGTGTGTGTCTCTAGCCCATTCACTATCTCCATCCCTCAGTCCCTTAAGATGGCTGGAACATCATTGTAAATGCACCATTGTATATAAACACCTATACTTTGTATCTCCCCCATCTCATTGTACATTGTAAGCTGTCACGAGCAGGGGCGACTTATTTATCTTAAATTATTGTATTGTTAACGTTGTTACTTATGACTTGTGTTCTGAAACTGCTAAACTGTAAAGCGCTGCGGAATATGATGGCGCTATATAAATAAATATTATTATTATTCCTCTGAGCTGCTCCCACCACCTTCCTGTTCCTCATGCCATGTTGGGTCTTGGACCTCATCATCTCCACTACCCTCTTCCAACACCTACTGTTGGGTGGTCTGGCCAGCACCATGCTCAACAGAAACTGGCACCTGGGTCTCATCATCATCAGATGCGTTCTGCGGTGTGCTGACCATCGGCACTGTCTCACCCGCCTCTTCAGATTCAGAGAGACACAGCTGTTGCGCATCACTGCATACTCCCTCTTCACATTACAGAATGCTGCTTGGCTGGGCCCCTGTTTGCAAGCCAATAGATTCTGAGAACAGAAGCAGACACTCAGCTGGCTCCTGTACAGAACTCTCTGACTGCCTGGGCAATTTGCCAGGCGGTGAAGAGACAGATGGTTGCCCAACAGTGCTGTGGTCCTGAGAGGAGGTGGAAGCAATTGAAGTCGATGCATTGGCTGACATCCAAACAACAACGGCTTCAATTTGTTCTTCCCGCAGCAGGGGGGTACTCCGAGCTCCTACAAAAGTGCGCATAAAGGAACGCTCACGGGGAAAACTGGTGGATGCTGTGTCACTGGGGGCCGCAGCAGCCACAGAATCCCCACGTCCTCTCCCTGAAGAAACTCCACGACCACGTGCCTTACTCCCTGCCTTCTTCATCTTGGTAGATTGATAAAGAAAGTCTGAAAAGTTATAAGGTCTAAGTGTGGTTATTCCGCAGAGACTGCAGTGAACACTGCACACAACTGTTCACTACCCAATGCGTCTCAGCAGGAAGGCAGTCTGTGCGTCAAAACAAAGGCACAAGCATACATCCATGTACCCTGTTTATAAAGCTATATAAAAAAAATTATGTAGTAGTGACGCACACTTTATTGAGGTACAGTATTACATCGCCATTCACCATCTGTGGCTATGCAGTCTCATCTATATATACCTTATCTATCTGTTGTCATGCTTCCAAGTCGACAGTCAGCCATAAATAGCAATTTTCACTATGCACTATGCACTTTTTAAAGGTTATGTTTGTTAATAAAAATGATTATTGCCACATATTATGAGTATTACATGATGGAAATTGTATAATTTTGTATAAAATATTTAGTGACATTATTCAGCAAATGGAACATTTTAGTAATATCACAGATTACTTGTAATGCTGATGATGTTTTGAAGTCAGACATTCATTGTCTATACAATAAAAATGGTGTACATACTGTTACTTATCCATCATTAATGGATTCAGATATGTACTTGTATGCTTTTATGTACAACCGTATAGCAGATTCCTTAACTAATTTATTTTGTGGTTTGCATTGCTGTTCAACATGTTAATGTATGTGTTTATGTTTGTCAATTCTTTATTTATCTAGATATTAGTTTACATGAAATCATCATCTTATGGTAGTAAAGGTTATCTTTCTCTTGTTTGAAGTATAGACATTTAAAATTGACAGGTAACAAGGAAATTACTTGATCTAGTATTTAAACATCCTCCTTGACCCTGGGCTCCAACACCGCCAGTTGTTGCTCGGAAGTGCTGTTAGCACAGTCAACACTTGCTCCTGTGTTACTGGGGTTCAGTAACGTCAGCTGGTCCTCGGTTGTGCCATTGGCTCTTTTCCTTCTGCTGCCCCTCCGGGTTCCAGCACAGTCAGCTGGTCCTCGTTACTTGCATTGGCTCTTGTACCTTCTGCTACCCGTCCGGGTTCCAGTACCGTCAACTGGTTCTCCGCAGTGCCTTTGGCCTAGGTGCCTCCATCTCGGTATCCAAGTTCCAGCAACGTCTGCTGGTCCTTGGTAGTGCTTTGGAGCACAGGTACCTCCTGCTTAGTAACCGTGTCCCAGTAACATCAGCTGGTACAAGATTGTGCTACAAATACAAGATACGGAACAAGAGACACAAGAACAATAAGCAGAAGATCTAAAAGCAGAAGAACATGAAGTATAAGACCAAAATGAAGAGCAAAATATATGCTCTAAATTCTAAGCAGAAGAAGACTAAGCAGTGTATGGGGGTGAGTCCGTTCCTCCTCGTGGTGCCCCTGGAAAATGCCTGCTGCTGCAGGCTAAACTGAACACGGACAAATACTGTTGTAATTTAAATCTTTTGTGACAGCAAGAACGGAAGGATGAAAAATTCATACTTTGACAGATTACAAGTACAGGATTCTCTGTCACAAATAAGAATATGATGAAGAAGATGAAGCAGAATATGAATAAGAATAATAGTTTAATAAGAAGAATATGAGTAATGTTAACAAAGATGAATAGCAAGAAGTTTAAGAAGAAGATAAAGAAGGTGAAGATGAAGAATAATTTGATGAAAAAGATGATGCTGCAGAAGATTATGAAGGAGAAAGTGTGTGAAAAGTTAAAAAGGTGAAGATGAAGAGCATGGAAGTTGTGTAATATACATATTTGCCAAAATATAAAAAACGTTAACATTGTCAATTTCTTCGTCAATCCGAACATCTTTAAAAAAAAAAATATTTATGCTATTCCATTTGATTGGGTTAAACATCTATGCCTTTAATGTCTCCTCAACCTTCCCCAATACATTCTACATTACTCTTTCTTGTTTTCCTTCATGTACAATTAACCAACAAGGCAAGAATGGGGTTTTTTTAATTTCGATATTTTGTTCCCATAGACTTACATGGGACTTCCGGTATCGGTATCGGGTATCGCCGATATTTTAGTGATATCGGCGATACCATTCCGATTCCGATACTTTAGGATATCGGAAAGTATCGCTCAACTCTACTCCTGAGTTATCTAATCCTGCTGTTATTTTGAAAGAGGGTGTAGTACTTTCCGCCATCTCGCCCAATTTGAGACTGGCTCTGGAAGGGTGTCAGGAGGATAAACCTGAGCGCTGCCCTATTGGGAAATTGTTTGTCCCAGACCAGTGGAAGAAGAGTGTGATGTCTGAGATTCATTGTTCCGCATTGGCTGGGCATCCCGGAATTTTTGGTACCAGAGATTTGGTGAGTCGGTCCTTTTGGTGGCCTACTTTGTCTCGTGACGTCAGGGACTTTGTGCAGTCCTGTGGGACTTGCTCTCGTTCCAAGCCTTGCTCTCGCTCTAGTGGTTTGTTAATGCCATTACCTGTGCCCAAGAGGCCATGGACCCATATCTCTATGGATTTTATTTCCGACCTCCCTGTCTCTCAGAGAATGACCGTTATCTGGGTAATCTGTGATAAGTTTTCCAAGATGATACATCTTGTGCCATTACCTAAGTTACCTTCCTCCTCCGAGTTGGTTCCTTTGTTCCTTCAGCACGTGGTTCGGTTACATGGCATTCCGGAGAACATTGTGTCTGACAGAGGAGTCCAGTTTGTTTCCAGATTTTGGAGGACTTTTTGTTCTAAACTTGGTGTTCAATTATCTTTCTCCTCTGCATTTCATCCTCAGACCAATGGACAAACCGAGAGAACAAACCTGACCTTGGAGACTTATTTGAGATGTTTTGTGTCTGCTGATCAAGATGACTGGGTCTCTTTTTTGCCTTTGGCTGAGTTTGCTCCTAATAATAGGGCTAGCTCTGCCACCTTGATATCTCCATTTTTCTGCAATTCTGGGTTTCACCCTCGATTTGCTTCGGGACAGGCGGAGGCTTCTGTCTGTCCGAGTGTTGATTCTGTTGTGGAGCGAATGCAGCAGATTTGGAACCAGGTAGTGGAGAGGTTGTCTCTCTCTTAAGAGAAGGCGCAGCGATTTGCCAACCAGCATAGGACTGATGGTCCTCGGTTTAAAGTGGGGGACTTGGTTTGGTTGTCCTCAAAAAAATATCCTATGAGGGTTGCATCTCCAAAGTTTAAGCCTAGGTTCATTGGACCTTATAAGATCATGGAGATTCTTAATCCGGTTTCCTTCCGTTTGCTTCTTCCAGGGACATTTAAGATCTATAACGTGTTCCACAAGTCCTTATTGAAGAGGTTTGTCGAGCCAGTGGTTCCTATTGCTGCGCCTCCTGACCCTGTTTTGGTTGAGGGCAATCTGGAGTATGTGGTTGAGAAAATATTGGATTCTCGTTTTTCTAGACGGAAACTCCAGTATTTGGTTAAGTGGAGAGGTTATGGTCAGGAGGACAATTCTTGGGTGTTTGCTTCGGACATCCGAGCTCATCCTTATCGGCCTGGTTGCACAAGTGAGGGTTCTGTGACCCCTCCTCAAGGGGGGGGGTACTGTTGTGAATGTGCTAGAGATTGTTTCTGAGCAGAGGCTCCCTCTGGTGGTTACAGACAGTACTGAACCTTCCAGCGAGGAATGGCAATCTGGGATCACTGACTGGACTGATATAAGGGAGGTTCCCTCCCATGATGGTTGCCGGTGATCAATTGTTCTTGTATCAATTGTGGTTCCTGGTTCATTTGGAAGTTTGCTGGAGTCTTGCCTGCGTCTGCTGCTTTTAGATAAAATATTTTTGCTTTTCTTTTTGTGCTTGCTTTTTGCATAGTTTTCTGCACTTTTGGAGTTCAGCCGGGTCCCCTCCTGGGGCCTGTGCTCCTCTCAGTTTATCTGTAGCCACTGTTATTTGTTCATTTGCTTTTTCCTGTTTTTTTTCAGTGACTGCAGCTTGGTTTTGTTACACCAGAGATCTGATTTAGGAGGTTGAGATTGTGTGATCTCAGGTTTTTTGGCAATCAGAAGTGTTGGTATTTTTTAGGGTTTTTTTTTGGATTGCAGTCAGAATTCTTTCCTGTACTTTTCTGTCTAGACAATTTGGGCCCCAGCATTTGCTCATTCTATTTTCTGTCTGTGTCCGTGCTTTCTTCCTGTCTAACCGCCATTACATGTTTGGGGGCTTCCTATTTTCTTTGGGGATCTGC
The DNA here is from genome assembly GCA_033576555.1 of Oophaga sylvatica. Lineage (NCBI taxonomy): Eukaryota > Metazoa > Chordata > Amphibia > Anura > Dendrobatidae > Oophaga > Oophaga sylvatica. Next base: position 58,085 of record JARQOD010001855.1, on the reverse strand, counting down.
TCCGGGGCAGATAGCTTTCATCTTTCTGCCTTTAGGTGTAGTTATCTCTCAGGCTGCGACGAGGCGTCTAGGATCAACGTAGGAACGCTCCACGGCTACCTCTAGTTGTGTGTTTAGTTCAGGTTACTGCAGTCCAATAGGTTCCAGCCTCTCTGGTGTATTGCCGTTTTTGCTATTTCTCCTCAGCTACCTAAACATAACACACCTCTATAAATCCCTTAAGGGGCCAAATTTTAGAAGATGTAATTCAGTTTCGATCTCCACATTCTAAAAAGTATGTTGGAAAGCTAGAGAAGTTTCATCGGTGGGCAATTACAATTCATTATTAAATGGGAGAATTAAAATTGTGATTATTAAGATTTAAAATAATAAAAAAACCTTTTAGATAATCTCATTTACAGAAAAGCATGATGTAGGGGCTGAGACCCTGATTCCATTGATGTGTCACTTACCAGGCTGTGTTTTGCTGTTTCACTAAAATTATTGTATTATCTGCAGGAGTTTATCACTAGAGGACTAAGCGCCTCCTGGTGCAACCTCATCCCCGCCACTGACCATCAGCTGTTTCTCAATACTTAAAATAGTCAAACCATGTAATCCCCTATACCAGTGATATATGTTCAAGCTACCATGCTGCCTGCATTATGGGATTTCTTGACATTTTTTGAATGATGTCTGTTGACATTATGACATATATTGTGTGGTCAGGATAGAAACACCTGTCACTATCTCAACAACGGATTAAAGTTTAGGATCCATAGAAAGAACTCAAACACTGATGTTTTCTTTGATCTTTATTCATTTTTTTACATTGATTTGAACTATACTTACTGATACTGAGCATTTTCCTGTTTTCTTTCATGTCCATTTACTTTGTTTCCTTACTTTCACAATTTTGTATAAACTACGTTTTTTGGTTAATTAAAACAAATATTTTGTCTGTGAAAAATGTATTTTTATTTCTTTTTCCAGGTGTATCAGTGATGAGCGTTTCCAATGAACAACAACGTTTAGCTCTCAATTATGAAGGAAAAAAACACAATTGCAGGCGAGCTAATCCGAAGATTCCTAATGTCCCCATAGTCCTTCATAGCAGAAATCTGTCCACTGACACTGCCGATCACAAGAAGCCTTCATCTAATCAATCATTGATTGGTAAACTAAGAACTGAGCACAGACGGGACCAAATATCTGAAAAATATTCTAAAAAGAAATCAAGTCTTCATTTTCATGGCAGAATTCAAAAAGATGAAAGTCCGTTTTCAAGTTCAGAAGGTGGGATAATTTTTAGTCAAAAGTCAATCATAACAGAATGTGTAAAAATTCAGACAGAAAAGAAACTGTTCTCATGTTCAGAATGTGGGAAACGTTTTGTCCAGAAATCGAATCTTAAACGTCATCAGAGACTCCACACAGGGGAGAAGCCGTTTTCATGCTCAGAATGTGGCAAGGGTTTTAGGCTATGTGCACACGTTGCGGAATTGCCATGGCAATTCCGCGCCTCCCTGCCGCGGGAAATACGCATATTATAGGTATGCGTATTCCCGGTAAAAACTAGCGTTTTGCAAGCGTAATTAGCTTGCAGAATGCTAGCTGTTGTGAATGGGTTTGAGATGAGTTCTGAGCAGAGGCTCCCTCTGGTGGTTACAAGCGGTGCTAGTGAAGATTGTGAGGACTGGGAATCAGGTGTTACTGACTGGTCTTATATAAGGGAGTCATTTTCCCATCAGGGTTGCCGGTGATCAATTGTTCTGGTCTGAATCCTTCTTTCCAGTTTCCCTTGTAGCCTGCTGTGTCGTGTCTGTATCTCCTGCTATCAGATAAGACATTTTCTTCTTTTGTGTTTGTGCTATATTTTTGCTTTTTCTCCTGCACTTCTGTGGGGGCCTTCAGGGTCCCCTCCAGGGGCTTTTGCCCTCTCAGTTTGGTTCAGCCACTGATGTTTGTACTTTTGCTTTTTCCAGTTTTTTCAGTGGCTGCTGTTTTGATTTTGTTACACCAGAGAACTAATTTAGGTGGTAGAGGTCGTGTGATCTCAGGTGATTTTGAAATAAGTAGAGTTGGTGCTTTTCAGGGTTTTCTGGGATTGCAGTAAGTACCCTTCCTATCCTTTTCTATTTAGATAGTTTGGGCCCCAGCGTTTGCTCATACTATTTTCTTTCTGTGTCAGTATTTCCTCTTGTCTAACCGCCATTACATGTTTGGGGGCTTTCTATTATCTTTGGGGTTCTGCTCCGGGGCAGATAGCTTTCCTATTTCTATCTTTAGGTGTAGTTAGTTTCTCAGGCTGTGACGAGGCGTCTAGGACCAACGTAGGAACGCTCCACGGCTGCCTCTAGTTGCGGTGGTTAGTCAGGGTACTGCAATCTCATAGATTCCAACTGCTCTGGTGTATTGCCTTTTTTACTTGCACTCCTCAGCTACCGAAACATAACAGTATCACCGGCCTAAAAATTGAAAATTGTATGGTACTCACAGAAGTGAAAAAATATTGTGAAAGAAAAAAGGTTGTCAGAGTTGTCAGAGATATTTTTCTGTTTGTTGCATTTTTTTCCCTCTGTATCTCTGGGTGCTGGGGAGGATCGTTTCTCCCAATGGAGTTTGCACAGTTGTCTGGCCGTGTGGATCAGCTTGCCACTGAGGTTCAGAGTATTGCTGCATATCTTGCTAGGTTGCCTGTTGTGGAACCTAGGATCCCCATGCCAGATTTGTTTTTAGGGGATCGAGCTACGTTTCAGAATTTCAAAAATAATTGTAAATTGTTTTTTGCCTTAAAATCTAAGTCCTCAGGAAACGCAGCGCAGCAGGTTCAAATTATCATCTCTCTCCTGCGCGGCGATCCTCAGGATTGGGCTTTTTCCCTGATACCTGGGGATCCTGTTTTGAGTGATGTTGATGCATTTTTTCAGGCTTTGGGGTTATTGTACGATGAGCCTAATGTCACTGATCAAGCTGAAAAAGCCTTGTTGGCATTAAATCAGGGGCTTGATGACGCTGAGTTATACTGTCAGAGATTCCGTAGGTGGGCAGTCCTGACCAAATGGAATGACGACGCTTTGGCGGCCCTTTTCCGGAAGGGTCTGTCAGATAATGTAAAGGATATTATGGTGGGATTCCTGTCCCCTCTGGTCTCAATGATTCTATGTCATTAGCGATTCAAATTGACAGACGTTTGCGTGAGCGGAGAAGTATGCGTGGAATAGTGTTGCCTTGTGAACCAGCTTCTGAACCCATGCAGTGTGATAGAGTGGTGTCTGGGGCACAGCGTCATGAGTTTCGAAAGCGCAATGGGTTATGTTTCTACTGTGGTGATGCCTCTCTTGCTATTTCAGTCTGCCCTAAGCGGGGAAGACGTTTTGCACGCTCAGTTGTCTTGGGTAGTGTTCAGACTAAGTTTTTATTAACTGTCACTCTGATATGCTCTCTGTCCTCATTTTCTGCTCAGGCTTTCGTTGATTCTGGAGCAGCTATTAACCTGATGGATTGTGATTTTGCTAAACGTTGTGGGTTTCCCTTGATACCCCTACAGAAGTCTATTCCCCTACTGGGGATCGATTCTACCCCTTTGTGTTATGTTTCGGCAGCTGAGGAGTGCAGGTAAAAAAGGCAATACACCAGAGCAGTTGGAATCTATGAGATTGCAGTACCCTGACTAACCACCGCAACTAGAGGCAGCCGTGGAGCGTTCCTACGTTGGTCCTAGACGCCTCGTCACAGCCTGAGAAACTAACTACACCTAAAGATAGAAAGAGGAAAGCTATCTGCCCCGGAGCAGAACCAAAAAGATAATAGAAAGCCCCCAAACATGTAATGGCGGTTAGACAAGAGGAAATACAGACACAGAAAGAAAATAGTATGAGCAAACGCTGGGGCCCAAACTATCTAAATAGAAAAGGATAGGAAGGGTACTTACTGCAATCCCAGAAAACCCTGAAAAGCACCAACTCTACTAATTTCAAAATCGCCTGAGATCACACGACCTCTACCACCTAAATTAGCTCTCTGGTGTAACAAAATCAAAACAGCAGCCACTGAAAAAACTGGAAAAAGCAAAAGTACAAAACTCAGTGGCTGAACAAAACTGAGAGGGCAAAAGCCCCCGGAGGGGACCCTGAAGGCCCCCACAGAAGTGCAGGACAAAATGCAAAAATATAGCAAAAACACAAAAGAAGAAAATGTCTTATCTGATAGCAGGAGATGCAGACACGACACAGCAGGCTACAAGGGAAACTGGAAAGAAGGATTCAGACCAGAACAATTGATCACCGGCAACCCTGATGGGAAAATGACTCCCTTATATAAGACCAGTCAGTAACACCTGATTCCCAGTCCTCACAATCTTCACTAGCACCGCTTGTAACCACCAGAGGGAGCCTCTGCTCAGAACTCATCTCAAACCCATTCACAACAGTACCCCCCCTTGAGGAGGGGTCACCGAACCCTCATTTGAGCAACCAGGTCGGTCAGGATGAGTTCTATGATACGCACGGATAAGTCTCCTAGCATGGATGTCCGAAGCAAACACCCAAGAATTGTCTTCCTGACCATAACCTCTCCATTTAACCAAATACTGGAGTTTCCGTCTAGAAAAACGAGAATCCAATATTTTCTCAACCACATACTCCAGATTGCCCTCAACCAAAACAGGGTCAGGAGGCACAGCAGCAGGAACCACTGGCTCAACAAACCTCTTCAACAAGGACTTGTGGAACACGTTATGGATCTTAAATGTCCCTGGAAGAAGCAAACGAAAAGAAACAGGATTAATAATCTCCATGATCTTATAAGGTCCAATGAACCTAGGCTTAAATTTAGGAGATGCTACTCTCATAGGAATATTCTTTGAGGACAACCAGACCAAGTCCCCCACTTTAAACCGAGGACCATCAGTCCTATGCCGGTTAGCAAACCGCTGGGCCTTCTCCTGAAGAGGGACAACCTCTCCACTACCTGGTCCCAAATCTGTTGCATACGCTCCACAACAGAGTCAACACCTGGACAGACAGAAGCCTCCGTCTGTCCTGAAGAAAATCGAGGGTGAAACCCAGAATTACAGAAAAACGGAGACATCAAAGTGGCAGAGCTAGCCCTATTATTAAGAGCAAACTCAGCCAAAGGCAAAAAAGAGACCCAGTCATCCTGATCAGCAGACACAAAGCATCTTAGATAAGTCTCCAATGTCTGGTTTGTTCTCTCAGTTTGACCATTGGTCTGAGGATGAAATGCCGAGGAGAAAGACAATTGAACACCCAGTTTAGAACAAAAAGTCCTCCAAAATCTGGAAACAAACTGGACTCCTCTGTCAGACACAATGTTCTCAGGAATGCCGTGTAAACGAACCACGTGCTGAAGGAACAACGGCACCAATTCAGAGGAGGAAGGCAACTTAGGTAATGGCACAAGATGTATCTTTTTGGAAAACCTATCACAAATTACCCAGATGGTGGTCATTCTCTGAGAAACAGGAAGATCGGAAATGAAATCCATAGAGATATGGGTCCATGGTCTCTTGGGCACAGGCAATGGCATCAACAAACCACTAGAGCGAGAGCAAGGCTTGGAGCGAGAGCAAGTCCCGCAGGACTGCACAAATTCCCTGACATCACGAGACAAGGTAGGCCACCAAAAGGACCGACTAACCAAGTCTCTGGTACCAAAAATTCCGGGATGCCCAGCCAATGCAGAACAATGAATCTCAGACATCACACTCTTTTTCCATTGGTCCGGGACAAACAATTTTCCAACAGGGCAGCGCTCGGGCCTATCCTCCTGACACCCCTCCAGAGCAAGTCTCAAATTGGGCGAGATGGCGGAAAGAACTACACCCTCTTTCAAAATAACAGAAGGATTAGATAACTCAGGAGAGTCCGCAAGGAAACTCCTCGAGAGGGCATCCGCCTTAACATTCTTAGTGCCAGGAAGAAAGGAAACCACAAAATTAAAACGTGTGAAAAACAAGGCCCACCTGGCCTGTCTAGGATTGAGTCGCTTGGCAGATTCCAGATAGACCAGATTCTTATGGTCCGTAAGGACCACCACCTGATGTTTGGCTCCCTCCAGCCAATGTCTCCACTCTTCAAAAGCCACTTCATGGCCAATAACTCCCGATTACCCACGTCATAATTACGTTCAGTAGGAGAAAATTTTCGAGAGAAAAAGGCACAAGGGTTACTTTTAGAGGTCTCTGGATCTTTTTGGGACAAAACGGCACCTGCCCCAATTTCAGAGGCATCAACCTCCACCTGAAATGGCAGAGAAACATCAGGCTGCCGTAGAACAGGAGCAGAAGTGAATCTCTGCTTAAGTTCCTGAAATGCAGAGATTGCCTCAGGAGGCCAATTCACCACATCAGAACCCTTTCTGGTCAAATCAGTTAATGGTTTAACAATAACCGAGAAATTACCAATAAATTTACGATAAAAATTGGCAAAACCCAAAAATCTCTGAAGAGCCTTTAATGAAGTAGGTTGGACCCAATCACAGATGGCCTGAACCTTGACCGGGTCCATTTCAATAACAGATGGGGACAAAATGAATCCCAGAAATGAGATCCTCTGTACGCCAAAAAGACACTTTGATCCCTTCACATACAGAGCATTCTCTCTCAAAATCTGGAATACAGTTCGAACATGTTTCACATGAGAGTCCCAGTCATTAGAAAAAATCATGATATCATCCAAATAAACAATCAGAAATTTGTCCACAAAATCCCTGAAAATGTCATTCATGAAGGACTGGAAGACGGAAGGAGCATTAGTGAGCCCAAAGGGCATCACTAGGTACTCAAAATGCCCTTCAGGGGTATTGAATGCCGTCTTCCATTCATCCCCGTGATTAATGCGAATAAGGTTATACGCCCCCCTGAGGTCAAGCTTGGTAAACCAAGTAGCGTTTTTCACCCTGGAAAACAGGTCAGAAATCAAGGGTAACGGGTATTGATATTTCACAGTAATATTGTTCAAGAGACGATAATCAATACACGGCCTTAATGAACCATCTTTTTTGGCCACAAAGAAAAAACCGGCACCTAAGGGTGAAGAGGATGGTCTGATATGACCCTTCTCCAATGATTCCTTGATATAAGACCGCATAGCGTCATGTTCAGGTACAGACAAGTTAAAAAGGCGACCTTTAGGGAATTTACTACCCGGCACTAATTCAATAGCGCAGTCATAGCTCCTATGGGGAGGCAAGGATGCAGATTTACTTTCGCTAAACACATCAGAAAAATCAATCAAAAAGTCAGGAACATCCTGAGCCTGGGGGGAGGCAGAAAAAACAGGAGTGTTGGTATTAACACATTGGCAGCCCCAACTGGTTACAGACACAGATTTCCAATCCAAAACAGGATTATGAGACTGTAACCAAGGGAAACCCAGCACGATAATGTCATGCAGATTATATAGAACCAAAAATTTGCAGCACTCCTGGTGATCAGGTTCAACCCTCATTATCACCTGAGTAGAAAACTGGGGTTTATTCTCAGCCAAAGGGGTAGAATCGATCCCCAGTAGGGGAATAGACTTCTGTAGGGGTATCAAGGGAAACCCACAACGTTTAGCAAAATCATAATCCATCAGGTTAATAGCTGCTCCAGAATCAACGAAAGCCTGAGCAGAAAATGAGGACAGAGAGCATATCAGAGTGACAGTTAATAAAAACTTAGTCTGAACACTACCCAAGACCACTGAGCGTGCAAAACGTCTTCCCCGCTTAGGGCAGACTGAAATAGCATGAGAGGCATCACCACAGTAGAAACATAAAACCCATTGCGCTTTCGAAACTCATGACGCTGTGCCCCAGACACCACTCTATCACACTGCATGGGTTCAGAAGCTGGTTCACAAGGCAACACCATTCCACGCATACTTCTCCGCTCACGCAAACGTCTGTCAATTTGAATCGCTAATGACATAGAATCATTGAGACCAGAGGGGACAGGGAATCCCACCATAACATCCTTTACATTATCTGACAGACCCTTCCGGAAAAGGGCCGCTAAAGCGTCGTCATTCCATTTGGTCAGGACTGCCCACCTACGGAATCTCTGACAGTATAACTCAGCGTCATCAAGCCCCTGATTTAATGCCAACAAGGCTTTTTCAGCTTGATCAGTGACATTAGGCTCATCGTACAATAACCCCAAAGCCTGAAAAAATGCATCAACATCACTCAAAACAGGATCCCCAGGTATCAGGGAAAAAGCCCAATCCTGAGGATCGCCGCGCAGGAGAGAGATGACAATTTGAACCTGCTGCGCTGCGTTTCCTGAGGACTTAGATTTTAAGGCAAAAAACAATTTACAATTATTTTTGAAATTCTGAAACTTAGCTCGATCCCCTAAAAACAAATCTGGCATGGGCATCCTAGGTTCCACAACAGGCAACCTAGCAAGATATGCAGCAATACTCCGAACCTCAGTGGCAAGCTGATCCACATGGCCAGACAACTGTGCAAACTCCATTGGGAGAAAAGATCCTCCCCAGCACCCAGAGATACAGAGGGAAAAAAATGCAACAAACAGAAAAATATCTCTGACAACTCTGACAACCTTTTTTTTTCACAATATTTTTTCCCTTCTGTGAGTACCATACAATTTTCAATTTTTAGGCCGGTGATACTGTTATGTTTCGGCAGCTGAGGAGTGCAGGTAAAAAAGGCAATACACCAGAGCAGTTGGAATCTATGAGATTGCAGTACCCTGACTAACCACCGCAACTAGAGGCAGCCGTGGAGCGTTCCTACGTTGGTCCTAGACGCCTCGTCACAGCCTGAGAAACTAACTACACCTAAAGATAGAAAGAGGAAAGCTATCTGCCCCGGAGCAGAACCCCAAAGATAATAGAAAGCCCCCAAACATGTAATGGCGGTTAGACAAGAGGAAATACAGACACAGAAAGAAAATAGTATGAGGAAACGCTGGGGCCCAAACTATCTAAATAGAAAAGGATAGGAAGGGTACTTACTGCAATCCCAGAAAACCCTGAAAAGCACCAACTCTACTAATTTCAAAATCGCCTGAGATCACACGACCTCTACCACCTAAATTAGCTCTCTGGTGTAACAAAATCAAAACAGCAGCCACTGAAAAAACTGGAAAAAGCAAAAGTACAAAACTCAGTGGCTGAACAAAACTGAGAGGGCAAAAGCCCCCGGAGGGGACCTTGAAGGCCCCCACAGAAGTGCAGGACAAAATGCAAAAATATAGCAAAAACACAAAAGAAGAAAATGTCTTATCTGATAGCAGGAGATGCAGACACGACACAGCAGGCTACAAGGGAAACTGGAAAGAAGGATTCAGACCAGAACAATTGATCACCGGCAACCCTGATGGGAAAATGACTCCCTTATATAAGACCAGTCAGTAACACCTGATTCCCAGTCCTCACAATCTTCACTAGCACCGCTTGTAACCACCAGAGGGAGCCTCTGCTCAGAACTCATCTCAAACCCATTCACAACACCTTTGGCTGAGAATAAACCCCAGTTTTCTACTCAGGTGATAATGAGGGTTGAACCTGATCACCAGGAGTGCTGCAAATTTTTGGTTCTATATAATCTGCATGACATTATCGTGCTGGGTTTCCCTTGGTTACAGTCTCATAATCCTGTTTTGGATTGGAAATCTGTGTCTGTAACCAGTTGGGGCTGCCAATGTGTTAATACCAACACTCCTGTTTTTTCTGCCTCCCCCCAGGCTCAGGATGTTCCTGACTTTTTGATTGATTTTTCTGATGTGTTTAGCGAAAGTAAATCTGCATCCTTGCCTCCCCATAGGAGCTATGACTGCGCTATTGAATTAGTGCCGGGTAGTAAATTCCCTAAAGGTCGCCTTTTTAACTTGTCTGTACCTGAACATGACGCTATGCGGTCTTATATCAAGGAATCATTGGAGAAGGGTCATATCAGACCATCCTCTTCACCCTTAGGTGCCGGTTTTTTCTTTGTGGCCAAAAAAGATGGTTCATTAAGGCCGTGTATTGATTATCGTCTCTTGAACAATATTACTGTGAAATATCAATACCCGTTACCCTTGATTTCTGACCTGTTTTCCAGGGTGAAAAACGCTACTTGGTTTACCAAGCTTGACCTCAGGGGGGCGTATAACCTTATTCGCATTAAGCACGGGAATGAATGGAAGACGGCATTCAATACCCCTGAAGGGCATTTTGAGTACCTAGTGATGCCCTTTGGGCTCACTAATGCTCCTCCGTCTTCCAGTCCTTCATGAATGACATTTTCAGGGATTTTGTGGATACATTTCTGATTGTTTATTTGGATGATATCTTGATTTTTTCTAATGACTGTTACTCTCATGTGAAACATGTTCGAACTGTATTCCAGATTTTGAGAGAGAATGCTCTGTATGTGAAGGGATCAAAGTGTCTTTTTGGCGTACAGAGGATCTCATTTCTGGGATTCATTTTGTCCCCATCTGTTATTGAAATGGACCCGGTCAAGGTTCAGGCCATCTGTGATTGGGTCCAACCTACTTCATTAAAGGCTCTTCAGAGATTTTTGGGTTTTGCCAATTTTTATCGTAAATTTATTGGTAATTTCTCGGTTATTGTTAAACCATTAACTGATTTGACCAGAAAGGGTTCTGATGTGGTGAATTGGCCTCCTGAGGCAGTCTCTGCATTTCAGGAACTTAAGCAGAGATTCACTTCTGCTCCTGTTCTACGGCAGCCTGATGTTTCTCTGCCATTTCAGGTGGAGGTTGATGCCTCTGAAATTGGGGCAGGTGCCGTTTTGTCCCAAAAAGATCCAGAGACCTCTAAAAGTAACCCTTGTGCCTTTTTCTCTCGAAAATTTTCTCCTACTGAACGTAATTATGACGTGGGTAATCGGGAGTTATTGGCCATGAAGTGGGCTTTTGAAGAGTGGAGACATTGGCTGGAGGGAGCCAAACATCAGGTGGTGGTCCTTACGGACCATAAGAATCTGGTCTATCTGGAATCTGCCAAGCGACTCAATCCTAGACAGGCCAGGTGGGCCTTGTTTTTCACACGTTTTAATTTTGTGGTTTCCTTTCTTCCTGGCACTAAGAATGTTAAGGCGGATGCCCTCTCGAGGAGTTTCCTTGCGGACTCTCCTGAGTTATCTGATCCTTCTGTTATTTTGAAAGAGGGTGTAGTTCTTTCCGCCATCTCGCCCAATTTGAGACTTGCTCTGGAGGGGTGTCAGGAGGATAGGCCCGAGCGCTGCCCTGTTGGAAAATTGTTTGTCCCGGACCAATGGAAAAAGAGTGTGATGTCTGAGATTCATTGTTCCGCATTGGCTGGGCATCCCGGAATTTTTGGTACCAGAGACTTGGTTAGTCGGTCCTTTTGGTGGCCTACCTTGTCTCGTGATGTCAGGGAATTTGTGCAGTCCTGCGGGACTTGCTCTCGCTCCAAGCCTTGCTCTCGCTCTAGTGGTTTGTTGATGCCATTGCCTGTGCCCAAAAGACCATGGACCCATATCTCTATGGATTTAATTTCCGATCTTCCTGTTTCTCAGAGAATGACCACCATCTGGGTAATTTGTGATAGGTTTTCCAAAATGATACATCTTGTGCCATTACCTAAGTTGCCTTCCTCCTCTGAATTGGTGCCGTTGTTCCTTCAGCACGTGGTTCGTTTACACGGCATTCCTGAGAACATTGTGTCTGACAGAGGAGTCCAGTTTGTTTCCAGATTTTGGAGGACTTTTTGTTCTAAACTGGGTGTTCAATTGTCTTTCTCCTCGGCATTTCATCCTCAGACCAATGGTCAAACTGAGAGAACAAACCAGACATTGAGACTTATCTAAGATGCTTTGTGTCTGCTGATCAGGATGACTGGGTCTCTTTTTTGCCTTTGGCTGAGTTTGCTCTTAATAATAGGGCTAGCTCTGCCACTTTGATGTCTCCGTTTTTCTGTAATTCTGGGTTTCACCCTCGATTTTCTTCAGGACAGACGGAGGCTTCTGTCTGTCCAGGTGTTGACTCTGTTGTGGAGCGTATGCAACAGATTTGGGACCAGGTAGTGGAGAGGTTGTCCCTCTCTCAGGAGAAGGCCCAGCGGTTTGCTAACCGGCATAGGACTGATGGTCCTCGGTTTAAAGTGGGGGACTTGGTCTGGTTGTCCTCAAAGAATATTCCTATGAGAGTAGCATCTCCTAAATTTAAGCCTAGGTTCATTGGACCTTATAAGATCATGGAGATTATTAATCCTGTTTCTTTTCGTTTGCTTCTTCCAGGGACATTTAAGATCCATAACGTGTTCCACAAGTCCTTGTTGAAGAGGTTTGTTGAGCCAGTGGTTCCTGCTGCTGTGCCTCCTGACCCTGTTTTGGTTGAGGGCAATCTGGAGTATGTGGTTGAGAAAATATTGGATTCTCGTTTTTCTAGACGGAAACTCCAGTATTTGGTTAAATGGAGAGGTTATGGTCAGGAAGACAATTCTTGGGTGTTTGCTTCGGACATCCATGCTAGGAGACTTATCCGTGCGTATCATAGAACTCATCCTGACCGACCTGGTTGCTCAAATGAGGGTTCGGTGACCCCTCCTCAAGGGGGGGGTACTGTTGTAATGGGTTTGAGATGAGTTCTGAGCAGAGGCTCCCTCTGGTGGTTACAAGCGGTGCTAGTGAAGATTGTGAGGACTGGGAATCAGGTGTTACTGACTGGTCTTATATAAGGGAGTCATTTTCCCATCAGGGTTGCCGGTGATCAATTGTTCTGGTCTGAATCCTTCTTTCCAGTTTCCCTTGTAGCCTGCTGTGTCGTGTCTGTATCTCCTGCTATCAGATAAGACATTTTCTTCTTTTGTGTTTGTGCTATATTTTTGCTTTTTGTCCTGCACTTCTGTGGGGGCCTTCAGGGTCCCCTCCGGGGGCTTTTGCCCTCTCAGTTTGGTTCAGCCACTGAGTTTTGTACTTTTGCTTTTTCCAGTTTTTTCAGTGGCTGCTGTTTTGATTTTGTTACACCAGAGAACTAATTTAGGTGGTAGAGGTCGTGTGATCTCAGGTGATTTTGAAATTAGTAGAGTTGGTGCTTTTCAGGGTTTTCTGGGATTGCAGTAAGTACCCTTCCTATCCTTTTCTATTTAGATAGTTTGGGCCCCAGCGTTTGCTCATACTATTTTCTTTCTGTGTCAGTATTTCCTCTTGTCTAACCGCCATTACATGTTTGGGGGCTTTCTATTATCTTTGGGGTTCTGCTCCGGGGCAGATAGCTTTCCTATTTCTATCTTTAGGTGTAGTTAGTTTCTCAGGCTGTGACGAGGCGTCTAGGACCAACGTAGGAACGCTCCACGGCTGCCTCTAGTTGCGGTGGTTAGTCAGGGTACTGCAATCTCATAGATTCCAACTGCTCTGGTGTATTGCCTTTTTTACTTGCACTCCTCAGCTACCGAAACATAACAGCTAGCGTTTTACAAGCGATCTGACAGGTTGGTCACACGAGTCAAACAAGTGTTTGACAAGTGTGACCAACTTTTTACTATTGATGCCGCCTATGCCGCATCAATAGTAAAAAGATCTAATGTAAAAATAATAAAAAAAATAATAAATAATGATATTCTCACCTTCCGGCGGCCCCCGCAGCTTTCCCGCCTCTCAGCGACGCTCCCGGCCAATCCCGTTCCCAGGCGTCCTTTGCGACAATCACCCCGATGACGTAGCATCACGCGAGATCGCTACGTCATCTGGGTGATTCTCGCAATGCATTACTGGGAACGGGATTGGCGGGAGCGTCGCTGAGAGGCGGGAAAGCTGCCGGGGCCGCCGGAATGTGAGAATATCACTATTTTTTATTTTAATTATTGTTTTTACATGGATATGGTACCCAGGGCCTGGAGGAGAGTCTCCTCACCTCCAGACCCTGGGTACCATCCGCACATGAACCGCTTACTTTGCGCATGGTGGGCACAGCCACATGCGGAAAGTAATCGGTTCAATGCATTCCTATGGCGGCGGAATCACCGCGGTTCCGCAAAAAAGAATGAGCATGCTGCGGATTCTCCCGCGATGCGATTCCGCCGCGGAAAAACCCGCAGCATGTGCACAGCATTGCGGAATCCCATAGGCCATAATGAGTTGTATTGTGTAAGCGGTTTTGCTGCGAAAAACCGCGGCAAAACCGCTAGGAATCCGCAACGTGTGCACAGGCCCTTAGGCAGAAATTGGGTCTTCTATACCATCGAACCACTCACACATGGGAAAAACTATTTTCGTGTTCAGAATGTGGGAGATGTTTTAGCCATAGTGCTGGTCTTGCACGTCATCGGAGTACTCACACAAGGAAGTTGTCTATTTCATTTCAGAATGTGGTAAAATATTTAGTCGGGAGTCAGTTCTTATGGAACATGTAAAATTTCACACGGGGGAGAAACCGTATTCATGTTCAGAATGTGGGAAATGTTTTGGCATAAAAGTTAGTCTTATACATCATCGGAGAATTCACTCAGGGAAGAAGCCATTTTCATGTTCAGAATGTGGGAAATATCTGCTCTGGTTTAAACAAAAGATTATCGTTTAGGAGCCGGACCTTTGCGTACAAACAAGTCATGAATATATCTGAGTAGAATTGAATTCTATTCGAATTTTACAAAAATCCACATTCGACAATATGCAGAATTTTGGTAATTCGCTTCCATGCGGATTTGGCAAAATGACAGCAAATGACTGACAAAAGGCCACCAATATATTAAAAATATAGAAAAAACACAGTCGCCTTACCACTCGCCTCTCCGGCCAGTCCGCTCCTCACTGTCCCCATCCAATCCTCGCCACATGTGCATGCGAGGTTACGGCGCATGTCATGATGCCCTGAGCTTCACCTGAAGATGTGGTGAGGACCAGACGGGTGACGGTGAGGTGTGGAGGGGCCTGAGCTGTGAAAGGAGTATAAGCATTTTTTTATTTTTCACATCTTAAATTTATTATACTCTGGAGAGACCTCAGACATTACAGTCCAGGAAAATAACCTCTCTGCAAATTAAATCTACCAGGAAAATCCACCTGAACAAGTGAACTAGAATTTACTAATTTCTAGCCATGAACACTGTGATCAAACTTTTTTTTTTTTTTTAAATCAAATTTTTTTTATTGATTTTTAGAAAGATTTACACAAAGGAAAAGAGAAAAACAACAGCAACCAGACAAATATTAGAGAAACACAGATCTCCACCCCCCAACTTTGATCAATCCTACTAGTGATAAGCGAATGTGGTCGGATAACGTGTTATTCGAGCGCTCCGGTGTTATCCTTGTATTTTGTTTGAGTCCCTGCAGCTGCATGTTTTGCCGCTGTTAAACAGCCGCTACACATGTGGAGGTTGCCTAACAAGCCGGCAATCTCCACACATGTTGCGGCTGTCTAAGGGTATGTGCAGACGTTGCAGAATCTGCTGAGGAATTTTCCGCGCAGATTTTGCTAAATCCACAGATAAAATGTCCTGCGTTTTACCTGCGGACTTAGTGCGGATTTCACGGGGTTTTTGTGCGGATTTCCCCTGCGTTTTGAGACCTGCGGATTCCTATTTAGAGCAGGTCTCAAAACGCTGCGGAACTGCACAAAAGAAGTGACATGCTGCGGATTTAAATCCGCACCAAATCCGCGCGGAAAAATCCGCAGCATGTGCACTGCGTTTTTTATTTCCATTGAATATAATGCTACTGTACATCACTTGCAGTTCTGCTGCGGATCTACAGCGGAAAATCTGCTGCAGATCCGCAGCAGATTCCGCAACGTGTGCACATACCCTAACAGTGGCAAAACATGCAGCTGCAGGGACTCAAACATATCCTTCGAGCATACCCAAGATACCCGGATAGCACCCGAGCATGCTCAGATAACACGTTGTCAGAGCACATTCACTCATCACTAACCTTTACTTTTCTACATCTATTTGTGATATGCTTACTCAAATTGAACACCATGTTGACTAGAGCATTGCTACTTTTTTCCTTCCTCTATAGTGTTAATAAAGTTTGTTGTTTAATAAAAAGGAAACTAATATATTTGCAAAAATAGGATTTTTTTTTTTTTTCAGGTGACGAGATCACAGACTCCAAGATGGCTTCATCTAATCTGATAGGCAAAGAAAGACCTAAACCTAAAAGGGGGCGCAAATTTCAAAGTGGAAAACCTTTGAAAAAGAATCTAATATTTCTTCGAACGAGAAAACTCCCACAGATGAAAGGCCATATTCATGTTCACAATGTGGAAAATGTTTTTGCCACAAGTCGAGCCTTGTTAGACATCAGAGAAGTCACACAGGTGAGAAGCCGTTTTCATGTCCTGATTGTGGAAAAAGTTTTAGAGACAAATCACGTCTCGTTAAACACTCCCGCATAGTTCACAGAGCGGAGACACCATTTTCATGTACTGAATGTGAGAAGTTTTTTAGCCATAAATCACATCTTGTGAAGCATCTAAGAACTCACACAGGGGAGAAGCCCTTCCCATGTCCAGAATGTGGGAAATGTTTTAGCCAAAAAACTGGTCTTATTCAACACCAGCAGAGAGCTCACACAGAGGAGAAGCCATTTTCATGTCCTGAATGTGGGAAGTGTTTTAGCCATAAATCACATATTGTAGAACACCTAAGAATTCACACGAAAGAGAAACCATTTGTATGTTCAGAATGTGGGAAACGTTTTTCCTTCAGATCAGGTTTTGTGAAACATCAGAGAACTCACACAGGGGAGAAGCCATTTTCATGTAAAGATTGTGACAAGTGTTTTGCCAACAATTCCAATCTTCTTAGACACCAGAGAACTCACAAACAGGAGTAACCATTTTCAACGGGTTGTCCACTACATAAGGACCAGCAGTTGTGTGTCTTGACGGCTCCATACTAGTATTTTTCTGATATACTTTATTACCTGCACTGTTTCTGTGCCCGCATCACAGCCCAGTTGCAGGACCCTCGGTGTTCTTTCCCTTCATTGTCTTCTGTTCTGTCTGATCCACCCGCCACCGTTTGAGGCTTTGTTGTTGTGAATGGGCTTGAGATGAGTTCTGAGCAGAGGCTCCCTCTGGTGGTTACAAGCGGTACTGGTCTGTCCAGTGAAGATTGTGAGGACTGGGAATCAGGTGTTACTGACTGGTCTTATATAAGGGAGTCGCCTTCCCATCAGGGTTGCCGGTGATCAATTGTTCTGGTCTCAATCCTTGATTCCTGTTTCCCTTGTAGCCTGCTGTGTCGTGTCTGCATCTCCTGCTAACAGATAAGACATTTTCTTCTTTTTGTTTTTGTGCTTTATTTTTGCATTTTGTCCTGCACTTCTGTGGGGGCCTTCAGGGTCCCCTCCGGGGGCTTTTGCCCTCTCAGTTTAGTTCAGCCACTGATGTTTGTACTTTTGCTTTTTCCAGTTTTTTCAGTGGCTGCTGTTTTGATTTTGTTACACCAGAGAACTAATTTAGGTGGTAGAGGTCGTGTGATCTCAGGTGTTTTTGAAATTAGTAGAGTTGGTGCTTTTCAGGGTTTTTCGGGATTGCAGTAAGTACCCTTCCTATCCTTTTCTATTTAGTTAGTTTGGGCCCCAACGTTTGCTCATACTATTTTCTGTCTGTGTCAGTATTTCTTCTTGTCTAACCGCCATTACATGTTTGGGGGCTTTCTATTGTCTTTGGGGATCTGCTCCGGGGCAGATAGCTTTCCTATTTCTATCTTTAGGTGTAGTTAGTTTCTCAGGCTGTGATGAGGCGTCTAGGACCAACGTAGGAACGCTCCACGGCTGCCTCTAGTTGTGGTGGTTAGTCAGGGTACTGCAATCTCATAGATTCCAACTGCTCTGGTGTATTGCCTTTTTTACCTGCACTCCTCAGCTACCGAAACATAACAGTATCACCGGCCCAAAATTGAAAATTGTATGGTACTCACAGAAGGGAAAAATATTGTGAAAGAAAAAACGGTTGTCAGAGTTGTCAAAGATATTTTTCTGTTTGTTGCATTTTTTTTTCCCTCTGTATCTCTGGGTGCTGGGGAGGATTTTTTCTCTCAATGGAGTTTGCACAGTTGTCTGGCCGTGTGGATGAGCTTGCCACTGAGGTTCGGAGTATTGCTGCATATCTTGCTAGGTTGCCTGTCGTGGAACCTAGGATCCCCATGCCAGATTTGTTTTTAGGGGATCGAGCTAAGTTTCAGAATTTCAAAAATAATTGTAAATTGTTTTTTGCCTTAAAATCTAAGTCCTCAGGGAACGCAGCGCAGCAGGTTCAAATTGTCATCTCTCTCCTGCGCGGCGATCCTCAGGATTGGGCTTTTTCCCTGACACCTGGGATCCTGTTTTGAGTGATGTTGATGCATTTTTTCAGGCTTTGGGGTTATTGTACGATGAGCCTAATGTCACTGATCAAGCTGAAAAAGCATTGTTGGCATTAAATCAGGGGCTTGATGACGCTGAGTTATACTGTCAGAAATTCCGTAGGTGGGCTGTCCTGACCAAATGGAATGACGACGCTTTGGCAGCCCTTTTTCGGAAGGGTCTGTCAGATAATGTAAAGGATGTTATGGTGGGATTCCCTGTCCCCTCTGGTCTCAATGACTCTATGTCGTTAGCGATTCAAATTGACAGACGTTTGCGTGAGCGGAGAAGTATGCGTGGAATAGTGTTGCCTTGTGAACCTGCTTCTGAATCCATGCAGTGTGATAGAGTGGTGTCTGGGGCACAGCGTCATGAGTTTCGAAAGCGCAATGGGTTATGTTTCTACTGTGGTGATGTCATGTGTGCATCGCCACGAAGATCGTCGCGTTTGCACATTCTGACTTCTCACAGCTGAGTTGCTGTTTCTTTGTGTTTGGCAGTTAGGGAGTTAATTCTGTCTGTGCTCAGTTCTGGGACTGGGTGCAGTTTCTCCCGGCTGCAATTAATTATTTGTTGATTGGTTTCCTTTAAATCTCTGGTTGTCTGTGTTGGGAGTTGCCAGTGAAATTCTTCATGCAGACCACAGATAGGATTGTATCTGTATAGACTTAAGTTAAAGAGCTCCTTAGTTGTTTTAAGCTCACCTTGCTTAGAGTTTAATATCCCAGATCATTTATGTTCCTTCTGTGTTTGAGTGTGTATGCAAGTCTGTGTTTTCTCCAGTCTGTCTTATATGTCTAATCTGTGTATTTAGCAGAGATCAGCCCATATCCCTTTGGTGGTAATCAGTATCCTTTTTAGGACTGATTACAGGGTTCAGGGACTGATAGGAGACAGGGTTAGGCTGGAGACTTGGACCTCTGAACCATTATCAGTACCTCCAAGGTGAGGGATTAGTTAGGACCCCAGTTTAGGGTCAGGTTAGACCCCCGGTCCTCCTCTTTCCTGTGACAGTGTATCAAGTCCTCAAGATTAACCCTGAGTTCAACGGATATCGTGTCAGGTAAATCTATTCTATATTTACATGCTGATGTTGCTAATCTATATGTTGTATAGAGTGTTGTTCTTTTAAGAATAGTTTACTGACATCGTACACATATCATAAGACCGCGTGACATTTTCACTGGCCCATAAAATTATTCCCAGTTGCCATGGATCCAGTAGCCCAGCTGGCTCTGCAGTTGCAGGGATTATCCATGGAGCTGACGGACATTAAGTCCAAAGTTTTGTCTCCCTCGGAGCAAACCAGATTTGAACCTAAAGTAGCTCTCCCGGACAGGTTCACTGGTGGGCGAGACAAATTTTTTACCTTCAGGGAAGCATGTAAATTGTATTTTCGGCTTCGGCCTCGATCATCAGGGAGTGAAGAGCAGAGAGTGGGAATTGTTATCTCGCTCCTACAAGGGGACCCTCAATCCTGGGCCTTCTCCCTTCCTCCGGGATCCCCGGCTCTACAGTCAGTAGATCGATTTTTTACTGCCCTGGGTTTGGTATATGATGACCCAGATCGGGTCTCTCTTGCTGAGACAAAATTACGTAAGATACAGCAGGGAGATCGTCCGGCGGAGGAATTTGCTTCTGAGTTCCGTAGATGGGCCACATATACTCAGTGGAATGACCCAGCTCTTAGGAGCCAGTTTTGTCATGGGCTTTCTGACAAATTAAAGGACGTTTTGGCTCAGTATGATTCTCCTCCATCACTGGAGGCTGCTATGGCCTTAGCTATCCGTACTGATAGACGGCTCCGGGAGAGGGGTGAGGTAACTCCGCCCCTGTTGTTACTCCACCTACTACTAAAGTCCCTTATGTTGAGGTTCCCCTTGTCTGTTCGGAGGAGCCTATGCAGTTGGGAGGGACATCATTTCGTAGGAGGGGATTGGCGGTACGCCGCAGGACTAGAAGGTGTTTCTTCTGCGGGAAAGAGGGACATTTTGTTGGGGATGTCCATCCCGTGCCTTGTTGAGCAAAAAGTCGCCGGAAAACTGTTAATCCCAGGTTGTGTGGTGGACGACAACCTGGGAGTATGTATTTCGTCCGCTAGTTCTTCTCAGTTCCTTGTACCAGTGGAGGTGGTGGTTGGTACGAGAGTGGAGAGATTTTCTGTTCTTCTTGATAGTGGGTCCGGGGCTAATCTGGTTGACGCTCAGTTTGCTCAGGCTCAAGGTATGCATCTGAGTGTATTGGTCAAACCGATCCCTATATTCTCCATTGACGCCAGGCCTCTCGGCCAAGGTAGCTTTGTTCATGAGGTTCATAACATTGACCTTCGGGTAGGGGCAATACATAGGGAACTATTATCTTGTTATGTGTTGGAGGGTCTACCTACTCCTATTGTGTTGGGACTTCCTTGGTTGGTTAAACATAACCCTGTGATTAATTGGCAGTCCAGAGATATAAGCCAATGGGGGGAGTTTTGCAAAAGTAACTGCATGAACACAGTCATCAGTGCGGTCGTGCCTAGTACTTTGCCTCCTTTTTTGGAGGACTTTGGGGATGTGTTCTCTGAGGAGGGGTGTCAGGAGTTGCCTCCTCATCGCGTGTATGACTGCTCTATTAATTTACTTCCTGATGCTAAGTTACCTAAAGCTAGGTTATATAACCTTTCTGGTCCTGAGAGGCAGGCTATGAAAGATTATATTTCGGAAAGTCTGGCCAAAGGGCATATTAGACCTTCATCTTCCCCAGTGGCCGCGGGGTTCTTCTTTGTGAAGAAAAAAGATGGAGGCCTACGCCCTTGCTTGGATTTCCGCGAACTTAATCGGATTACTGTTCGAGATCCGTATCCACTCCCTCTGATTCCTGATCTCTTCAATCATATTGTTGGCGCCAAATGGTTCTCTAAATTGGATCTCAGGGGGGCGTATAATCTGATTAGGATAAAAGAGGGGGATGAGTGGAAAACGGCGTTTAACACGCCGGAGGGACATTATGAGAACCTTGTCATGCCTTTTGGTCTGACTACTGCACCAGCAGTATTCCAACATTTTGTTAATGACATTTTTCGTCATCTGGTGGGGCTGTTTGTGGTCGTATATTTGGATGACATTTTAATTTACTCACCAGATCTTGTGTCTCACCAGGAGCATGTGAGACAGGTGTTGCAGATCTTGCGAGACAATAAACTATACGCCAAACTGGAAAAGTGTGTATTCGCCGTACAGGAACTTCAGTTTTTGGGTTTCTTGGTGTCAGCCTCCGGTTTCCGTATGGACCCTGAAAAGGTGAGAGCAGTGCTTGAATGGGACCAGCCAGGGGATCTTAAGGCTCTGCAGCGTTTTTTGGGGTTTGCTAACTACTACCGGAAATTTATTTGTAATTTCTCATCTGTTGTCAAACCTCTCACTGACATGACAAGAAAAGGGACGGATTTTTCTAAATGGTCGGACAAAGCTTGCCAAGCTTTTTCCTCTTTGAAAAAATGTTTTGCTTCGGCACCCGTTCTCATCCAACCAGATGCATCACAGCCGTTCGTTGTGGAGGTGGACGCGTCTGACGTAGGGGTGGGTGCAATATTGTCCCAGGGTCCGTCCCCTGGTAAATGGCATCCGTGCGCTTTCTTTTCTAAAAAATTGTCGTCCGCCGAAAGGAATTATGATATCGGCAATAGGGAACTTTTGGCCATTAAGTTGGCTTTTGAAGAATGGCGTCACTTTTTGGAGGGGGCAGTCCACCCGGTCACCGTCATTACTGATCACAAGAACCTGCTGTATTTGGAATCTGCTAAGCGTCTGAATTCCAGACAAGCTCGATGGTCGTTGTTTTTTACCAGGTTTAATTTTGTTGTCACTTATCGCCCTGGATCTAAGAATGTTAAGGCGGATGCCTTGTCTCGCAGTTTCCCAGGGGCCGGGAAAATGGATGACCCGATTCCTATCCTTCAGGAGGGGGTGGTAGTGTCGGCTGTATGTTCTGAGCTTGAGGAGGAGGTGTTAGAGGCTCAGGGGGACGCCCCTGCAGGACCTCCAGGGAGACTGTTTGTCCCAAATCAGTTGAGACAAAAGGTTATTGAGGCACATCATAATTCTGCTTTAGCAGGACATCCAGGGAGTAAGGCTACTTTAGATCTCCTTTCTCGCCGGTTTTGGTGGCCTAACGTTAATAAAGATGTTTTAACTTTTGTCGCGTCCTGTGGGGTTTGTGCTCGCTCTAAGACCCCTCATACCCGTCCGTCTGGGACCCTCTTACCCTTGAAACTTCCAGAGCGTCCATGGACTCATTTGTCTATGGACTTCATCACGGACCTTCCTCAGTCGTCAGGGAAGACTGTCATACTGGTGGTTGTTGACAGGTTCAGTAAGATGGCACATTTCATTGCTCTTCCTGCCCTCCCTAATGCTAAAACTCTGGCGCAGGTGTTCATTGGGGAGATTGTGAGACTTCATGGGTTGCCTTCTGATGTGGTGTCAGATAGGGGGTCTCAGTTTGTGTCCAAGTTTTGGAGGGCATTTTGTTTACGTCGGGGGATGCAATTGTCATTTTCCTCGGCTTTTCATCCGCAGACCAATGGTCAGACAGAGCGTCTGAATCAAAGCCTAGAGACTTATCTTCGGTGTTTTGTCTCAGAGAACCAGGAGGACTGGTCTTCTTTCTTGCCTCTGGCAGAGTTCGCTCTTAACAACAGGCGGAGCGAGTCCACTGGTAAGTCCCGTTTTTTGGGGCATATGGTTTTCATTCCCAGTTTTGTACATTCAATGGGGGGGGCCCTTCTGGGGTTCCTGAGGAGGAGCGTTTCTCGTCGTCACTTGCTTCAGTGTGGAGAGGTGTATTGAATAATCTGAGTGCTATGGGGAACCGTTATAAACGTATGGCTGATAGGAGGAGAGTTTCTGGTCCAGATCTTAATGTGAACGATCTGGTATGGTTGTCTACCAGGAATATAAAACTTAAAGTTCCCTCCTGGAAGCTGGGCCCCAGATTCATCGGGCCGTACAGGATCAGTTCCATAATTAATCCTGTGGCATTTCGTCTGGACCTCCCTCCTACGTTTAAAATTCATAATGTGTTCCACAAGTCATTACTTAAGAGGTACGTGGCACCAGTCATACCATCACCTCTACCTCCTCCTCCAGTGGTGGTCAATGGTAACTTGGAGTTTCAAGTGTCAAAGATCATTGACTCACGTCTGAATCGCCGGTCCCTTCAGTACTTGGTGCATTGGAAGGGGTATGGTCCAGAGGAGAGGACGTGGGTTCCTGCGTCTGACATTAACGCAGATCGTTTGGTGCGGACCTTCCACAGAACTCACCCGGGCAAACCTGGCCCTGAGGGTCCGGAGGCCCCTCGTAGAAGGGGGGGTACTGTCATGTGTGCATCGCCACGAAGATCGTCGCGTTTGCACATTCTGACTTCTCACAGCTGAGTTGCTGTTTCTTTGTGTTTGGCAGTTAGGGAGTTAATTCTGTCTGTGCTCAGTTCTGGGACTGGGTGCAGTTTCTCCCGGCTGCAATTAATTATTTGTTGATTGGTTTCCTTTAAATCTCTGGTTGTCTGTGTTGGGAGTTGCCAGTGAAATTCTTCATGCAGACCACAGATAGGATTGTATCTGTATAGACTTAAGTTAAAGAGCTCCTTAGTTGTTTTAAGCTCACCTTGCTTAGAGTTTAATATCCCAGATCATTTATGTTCCTTCTGTGTTTGAGTGTGTATGCAAGTCTGTGTTTTCTCCAGTCTGTCTTATATGTCTAATCTGTGTATTTAGCAGAGATCAGCCCATATCCCTTTGGTGGTAATCAGTATCCTTTTTAGGACTGATTACAGGGTTCAGGGACTGATAGGAGACAGGGTTAGGCTGGAGACTTGGACCTCTGAACCATTATCAGTACCTCCAAGGTGAGGGATTAGTTAGGACCCCAGTTTAGGGTCAGGTTAGACCCCCGGTCCTCCTCTTTCCTGTGACAGTGTATCAAGTCCTCAAGATTAACCCTGAGTTCAACGGATATCGTGTCAGGTAAATCTATTCTATATTTACATGCTGATGTTGCTAATCTATATGTTGTATAGAGTGTTGTTCTTTTAAGAATAGTTTACTGACATCGTACACATATCATAAGACCGCGTGACAGGTGATGCCTCTCATGCTATTTCAGTCTGCCCTAAGCGGGGAAGACGTTTTGCACGCTCAGTTGTCTTGGGTAGTGTTCAGACTAAGTTTTTATTAACTGTTACTCTGATATGCTCTCTGTCCTCATTTTCTGCTCAGGCTTTCGTTGATTCTGGAGCAGCTATTAACCTGATGGATTATGATTTTGCTAAACGTTGTGGGTTTCCCTTGATACACCTACAGAAGTCTATTCCCCTACTGGGGATCGATTCTACCCCTTTGGCTGAGAATAAACCTCAGTTCTCTATTCAGGTGATAATGAGGGTTGAACCTGATCATCAGGAGTGCTGCAAATTTTTGGTTCTGTATAATCTGCATGATATTATCGTACTGGGTTTCCCTTGGTTACAGTCTCATAATCCTGTTTTGGATTGGAAATCTGTGTCTGTAACCAGTTGGGGCTGCCAATGTGTTAGTACCAATACTCCTGTTTTTTCTGCCTCCCCCCAGGCTCAGGATGTTCCTGACTTTTTGATTGATTTTTCTGATGTGTTTAGCGAAAGTAAATCTGCATCCTTGCCTCCCCATAGGAGCTATGACTGCGCTATTGAATTAGTGCCTGGTAGTAAATTCCCTAAAGGTCGCCTTTTTAACTTGTCTGTACCTGAACATGGCGCTATGCGGTCTTATATCAAGGAGTCATTGGAGAAGGGTCATATCAGACCATCCTCTTCACCCTTAGGTGCCGGTTTATTCTTTGTGGCCAAAAAGGATGGTTCATTAAGGCCGTGTATTGATTATCGTCTTTTGAACAATATTACTGTGAAATATCAATACCCGTTACCCTTGATTTCTGACCTGTTTCCAGGGTGAAAAACGCTACTTGGTTTACCAAGCTTGACCTCAGGGGGGCATATAACCTTATTCGCATTAAGCACGGGGATGAATGGAAGACGGCATTCAATACCCCTGAGGGGCATTTTGAGTACCTTGTGATGCCCTTTGGGCTCACTAATGCTCCTTCTGTCTTCCAGTCCTTCATGAATGACATTTTCAGGGATTTTGTGGATAAATTTCTGATTGTTTATTTGGATGATATCTTGATTTTTTCTAATGACTGGGACTCTCATGTGAAACATGTTCGAACTGTATTCCAGATTTTGAGAGAGAATGCTCTGTATGTGAAGGGATCAAAGTGTCTTTTTGGCGTACAGAGGATCTCATTTCTGGGATTCATTTTGTCCCCATCTGTTATTGAAATGGACCCGGTCAAGGTTCAGGCCATCTGTGATTGGGTCCAACCTACTTCATTAAAGGCTCTTCAAAGATTTTTGGGTTTTGCCAATTTTTATCGTAAATTTATTGGTAATTTCTCGGTTATTGTTAAACCATTAACTGATTTGACCAAAAAGGGTTCTGATGTGGTGAATTGGCCTCCTGAGGCAGTCTCTGCATTTCAGGAACTTAAGCAGATATTCACTTCTGCTCCTGTACTACGGCAGCCTGATGTTTCTCTGCCATTTCAGGTGGAGGTTGATGCCTCTGAAATTGGGGCAGGTGCCGTTTTGTCCCAAAAAGATCCAGAGACCTCTAAAAGTAACCCTTGTGCCTTTTTCTCTCGAAAATTTTCTCATACTGAACGTAATTATGACGTGGGTAATCGGGAGTTATTGGCCATGAAGTGGGCTTTTGAAGAGTGGAGACATTGGCTGGAGGGAGCCAAACATCAGGTGGTGGTCCTTACGGACCATAAGAATCTGGTTTATCTGGAATCTGCCAAGCGACTCAATCCTAGACAGGCCAGGTGGGCCTTGTTTTTCACACGTTTTAATTTTGTGGTTTCCTTTCTTACGATACGATACGATACGATACACTTTATTGATCCCGGGGGGAAATTACAGTATTACAGCAGCAATACAAACAGCAGTACATAAAATATTACATAAAATAGGACACAAAATACATAAAATAGGACACAAATCTTGCACAGGTGTACCAACATTACATAATAAATGAAAGTGTGTAGTTCAGGTATATATACGATAATGTTAATTGACATTAGTACACCAGCCATCAGTCATTATTTTCTATCACCCTTAGGAAATTATTATACATCCCCATAGCAGTAGGTACAAACGATTTCCTGAATTTCTCCTTCTTGCACCTTAGTAGGATTAGACGGCTGCTGAATGTGCTCTTCTGATTCAAGAACAGCTCGTATAGTGGGTGTGTGTTATTGTTCATTATTGCACTACACTTCTTCTGAATTCTATCCTCCAATACCTCCTCAAAAGAGTCAAGATGGAGGCCAACAGCTGCGCTTGCCTTCTTGATAAGTTTGTTGAGTTTATTAGCGTCAGCTACTCGCACACTACTGCCCCAGCAAATGATAGCAAAAAAGATGGCGCTTGCTACAACGGACTGGTAGAACATCTCCAGCATTTTACTGCACACATTGAACGACCTGAGCTTCCGCAGAAAGTACAGTCTGCTCATTCCCTTCTTGTAAACCTTTTCTGTATGACACCTCCAATCGAGTTTACTGTCAAGGTGAACCCCCAAATATTTTTAGCTCTCAACAATGTCAACCTCCTGGCCAGCAATGGTGATTGGTATGTAATCTTCCTTTTTCCTTCTATAACTCACCACCATCTCCTTGGTTTTCTTTACATTTAGTTCTAGACAGTTAGTCTGACACCAATCCACAAAGTCAGAAACCACCCTTCTATATTCCTCCTCCCCCCGGCCCCCCACAATGCCCCCTACAATCACGGAGTCATCTGAGAATTTTTGGAGGTGACAAAAATCAGATTTATACTGAAAGTCAGCTGTATACAATGAGAAGAGGAAGGGTGACAGCACTGTACCCTGAGGGGCACCCACACTGCTCCGTACACTGCCAGATACCACCTCCCCCATCCTTACAAACTGCGGCCTGTCTGTCAGGTAGTCACTTATCCAGTTCACCATCCCCTCATCTACCGCCATAGCAGTCAACTTATTATGTAGTAAGAGCGGCTGTAGGGTATTGAAAGCACTAGAGAAGTCAAAGAACATAGCGCGCACTGCAGTTCCATCATTGTCCAAGAACGAATGCATTGTATGTAGCAGAGACGCTACAGCATCATCCACCCCCAATCTCTGCTGGTACGCAAACTGCAGGGGGTCAGTGTAGGCCCTCACCCTCGGGCACAAGTACGGAGTATTATTCTCTCCAAGGACTTCATAGCATGCGATGTTAAGGCCACTGGACGATAGTCTTGTAGGGAAGTTGGAAAAGTAGTCTTAGGAACCGGCACCAGGCAGGTGGTCTTTCTTCCTGGTACTAAGAATGTTAAGGCGGATGCCCTCTCGAGGAGTTTCCTTGCGGACTCTCCTGAGTTATCTGATCCTTCTGTTATTTTGAAAGAGGGTGTAGTTCTTTCCTCCATCTCACCCAATTTGAGACTTGCTCTGGAGGGGTGTCAGGAGGATAGGCCCGAGCGCTGCCCTGTTGGAAAATTGTTTGTCCCGGACCAGTGGAAAAAGAGTGTGATGTCTGAGATTCATTGTTCCGCGTTGGCTGGGCATCCCGGAATTTTTGGTACCAGAGACTTGGTTAGTCGGTCCTTTTGGTGGCCTACCTTGTCTCGTGATGTCAGGGAATTTGTACAGTCCTGCGGGACTTGCTCTCGCTCCAAGCCTTGCTCTCGCTCTAGTGGTTTGTTGATGCCATTGCCTGTGCCCAAGAGACCATGGACCCATATCTCTATGGATTTCATTTCCGACCTTCCTGTTTCTCAGAGAATGACCGCCATCTGGGTGATTTGTGATAGGTTTTCCAAGATGATACATCTTGTGCCATTACCTAAGTTGCCTTCCTCCTCTGAATTGGTGCCGTTGTTCCTTCAGCACGTGGTTCGTTTACACGGCATTCCTGAGAATATTGTGTCTGACAGAGGAGTCCAGTTTGTTTCCAGATTTTGGAGGACCTTTTGTTCTAAACTGGGTGTTCAATTGTCTTTCTCCTCGGCATTTCATCCTCAGACCAATGGTCAAACTGAGAGAACAAACCAGACATTGGAGACTTATCTAAGATGCTTTGTGTCTGCTGATCAGGATGACTGGGTCTCTTTTTTGCCTTTGGCTGAGTTTGCTCTTAATAATAGGGCTAGCTCTGCCACTTTGATGTCTCCGTTTTTCTGTAATTCTGGTTTTCACCCTCGATTTTCTTCAGGACAGACGGAGGCTTTTGTCTGTCCAGGTGTTGATTCTGTTGTGGAGCGAATGCAGCAGATTTGGAACCAGGTTCTCTTAAGAGAAGGCCCAGCGATTTGCCAACCGGCATAGGACTGATGGTCCTCGGTTTAAAGTGGGGGACTTGGTTTGGTTGTCCTCAAGAAATATCCCTATGAGGGTTGCATCTCCAAAGTTTAAGCCTAGGTTCATTGGACCTTATAAGATCATGGAGATTCTTAATCCGGTTTCCTTCCGTTTGCTTCTTCCAGGGACATTTAAGATCTATAACGTGTTCCACAAGTCCTTATTGAAGAGGTTTGTCGAGCCAGTGGTTCCTATTGCTGCGCCTCCTGACCCTGTTTTGGTTGAGGGCAATCTGGAGTATGTGGTTGAGAAAATATTGGATTCTCGTTTTTCTAGACGGAAACTCCAGTATTTGGTTAAGTGGAGAGGTTATGGTCAGGAGGACAATTCTTGGGTGTTTGCTTCGGACATCCATGCTAGGAGACTGATCCGTGCCTATCACCGAGCTCATCCTGATCGGCCTGGTTGCACAAGTGAGGGTTCTGTGACCCCTCCTCAAGGGGGGGGTACTGTTGTGAATGTGCTAGAGATTGTTTCTGAGCAGAGGCTCCCTCTGGTGGTTACAGACAGTACTGAACCTTCCAGCGAGGAATGGCAATCTGGGATCACTGAATGGACTGATATAAGGGAGGTTCCCTCCCGTGATGGTTGCCGGTGATCAATTGTTCTTGTATCAATTGTGGTTCCTGGTTCATTTGGAAGTTTGCTGGAGTCTTGCCTGCGTCTGCTGCTTTCAGATAAGATATTTTTGCTTTTCTTTTTGTGCTTGCTTTTTGCATAGTTTTCTGCACTTTTGGAGTTCAGCCGGGTCCCCTCCTGGGGCCTGTGCTCCTCTCAGTTTATCTCAGGAGAGGGCCCAGCGGTTTGCTAACCGGCATAGGACTGATGGTCCTCGGTTTAAAGTAGGGGACTTGGTCTGGTTGTCCTCAAAAAATATTCCTATGAGAGTAGCATCTCCTAAATTTAAGCCTAGGTTCATTGGACCTTATAAGATCATGGAGATTCTTAATCCTGTTTCTTTTCGTTTGCTTCTTCCAGGGACATTTAAGATCCATAACGTGTTCCACAAGTCCTTGTTGAAGAGGTTTGTTGAGCCAGTGGTTCCTGCTGCTGTGCCTCCTGACCCTGTTTTGGTTGAGGGCAATCTGGAGTATGTGGTTGAGAAAATATTAGATTCTTGTTTTTCTAGACGGAAACTCCAGTATTTGGTTAAGTGGAGAGGTTATGGTCAGGAGGACAATTCTTGGGTGTTTGCTTCGGACATCCATGCTAGGAGACTTATCCGTGCGTATCATAGAACTCATCCTGATCGACCTGGTTGCTCAAATGAGGGTTCGGTGACCCCTCCTTAAGGGGGGGGTACTGTTGTGAATGGGCTTGAGATGAGTTCTGAGCAGAGGCTCCCTCTGGTGGTTACAAGCGGTACTGGTCTGTCCAGTGAAGATTGTGAGGATTGGGAATCAGGTGTTACTGACTGGTCTTATATAAGGGAGTCGCCTTCCCATCAGGGTTGCCGGTGTTCAATTGTTCTGGTCTCAATCCTTGATTCCTGTTTCCCTTGTAGCCTGCTGTGTCGTGTCTGCATCTCCTGCTAACAGATAAGACATTTTCTTCTTTTTGTTTTTGTGCTTTATTTTTGCATTTTGTCCTGCACTTCTGTGGGGGCCTTCAGGGTCCCCTCCGGGGGCTTTTGCCCTCTCAGTTTAGTTCAGCCACTGATGTTTGTACTTTTGCTTTTTCCAGTTTTTTCAGTGGCTGCTGTTTTGATTTTGTTACACCAGAGAACTAATTTAGGTGGTAGAGGTCGTGTGATCTCAGGTGTTTTTGAAATTAGTAGAGTTGGTGCTTTTCAGGGTTTTTCGGGATTGCAGTAAGTACCCTTCCTATCCTTTTCTATTTAGTTAGTTTGGGCCCCAACGTTTGCTCATACTATTTTCTGTCTGTGTCAGTATTTCTTCTTGTCTAACCGCCATTACATGTTTGGGGGCTTTCTATTGTCTTTGGGGTTCTGCTCCGGGGCAGATAGCTTTCCTATTTCTATCTTTAGGTGTAGTTAGTTTCTCAGGCTGTGACGAGGCGTCTAGGACCAACGTAGGAACGCTCCACGGCTGCCTCTAGTTGTGGTGGTTAGTCAGGGTACTGCAATCTCATAGATTCCAACTGCTCTGGTGTATTGCCTTTTTTACCTGCACTCCTCAGCTACCGAAACATAACACTTTGTATTAGGAAGGAACGTAACAGACGGTTCACTCACCTCAGCAGAGTATACAGTACAGTCACAGTATACATTTCCTGCACTGCCCCCACTTTGGACAAATGAGCTCTTAAAATATAAAATAAAATATGACAACCATAAATCAGTGAAAAGGAGCTAATAAAAACAGATAAAAAAGGGTTACAAATCTTACATCAGAATTAGTTAGGATAGTCATTCAGCAATGTCTATGGAAACAAAAAGCCTAAAATCTGAACGGTGCAACATTTGTGACTGAACAAAATAGAAACCCTACAGTTTCCCCTATTTAGCTATTCCCTAAATGTTTTTATTTTTCTACTTCGCTTCCTGTGACATTTCGCTTGAGAGGAGTTTCACACAGGACATCACAGGAAGCCAGAGCTGCACTCATTTCCCTGCAGTGTCACCTCTCCTGGACAGGACATCATCAGGGAGCAGCACTGCAGTTACTTATTATAGTTTCTTCCATCGCCACTTTTTGAAGATCTCCTGGATCAATGGTGATAAATGCTGTAGGAGAGGTGAGTGCAGCGTCGGCACTCTGCTTCTGTCTCCGTCACAGCTTTTAATTGTGAAACAAAATTGAATCGGGCGGACATAGAAATAGTGACATCAGTGCTGCCCCATAGCTTCTAGCACCGCCCTCAAATGAATCTTCCTTAGAGGCAGTGATAGAAGCTTTGTGTATCACTAGTGCCTCACCCTGATTATGATTCATTTGAGGGTGGTGCTAGAAGCTTTGGGGTGATGATGGTGTCACTTACACTGCTTCTGTCTCCATCCCTGATGACTTCTTATTTCACAGAAGCTGCTGCCGAGTGGGGACGGATGCAAAGTCCCAGCGCTGCACTGACATCTCCCACAGTAGCTTTCACCATGGATCCAGGACATCTTCAGAGGGCGATGATGCAAGAAACTGTATTAAGTAACGGCAGTGCTGCCTTCCTGATGACATTCTGTCCTAGGAGGGGTGATAGATAGAGTTGAGCGAATTTGATCAGGTCAGGGCTTATTCGGTAAGCTATAGCGCTTACCGAATAAGCTGGAGAGGGAACCCGGCTTCCTGGATCGCTCCTGCTGATAAGCTGTTCGGCTCCGCAGCTGCATGTGTCGTGGCTGTGTGACAGTCACGACACATGCATGGAGAGCCCAACAAACAGGCTCTCCATGCATGTGGGGAAGTGAGTGCAGCCCCAGCCTCCTGTGACAT
The DNA here is from genome assembly GCA_033576555.1 of Oophaga sylvatica. Taxonomy (NCBI): domain Eukaryota; kingdom Metazoa; phylum Chordata; class Amphibia; order Anura; family Dendrobatidae; genus Oophaga; species Oophaga sylvatica. The sequence continues at coordinate 25,958 of JARQOD010001855.1, read as the reverse complement.
TCTGTGTGAGACTCTTCTCAAACGGAACGGAACAGGGAGTGAAGTAAAGAAAAACACATTTCAGGATTAGATAGAGCTAGAGAAGTGTAGGGTATTCTATAATAAAGCTTTTTAGAAAAGTGGTTAGGGTGTAAAAATAGATAAGTAGGACATTTTAGGTACCAGGCCACTCCTTTAAGCAAAGTATTTGTGGTTCTCTCTGATGCAGGCTTCTACTTTAATACTTTGAGAGGTTAATATTATTGTATTCGGTTTTCCTCTGCAATGATCACCCAGTTGTGTTCCTGTAGGATAAGAATAATGTTATATTATAGAATATTAGCTTAGCATTCTGTTACTTATTATGTTTTTATTATGTGTAATGTATAACTTGTGGTCAGGTCGTTTAAAGATATTATTAATAAAGGATGTTTCCTTACAACTGGTAAAATTGTAGCATGATTGCGAAAGACGGATGACAGAATGAAAATCTCTTAGAAAGGAATCGGATACAGAATCTGTCGTCTATCGCTGGTTTCAGGAAGATCCTTCAGTTGAGAAGTTTGTACAACTCGATTCAGGTCATGTGGCGGCTTTTTAGAGGCCAGTTATGTAAGGAATAAGCCACCAGTAACACAGACACATTTATTTTACAATCACAGGATAAGGGCAGGTCTAGGTAGGGTCCAGAAGAGCTGGGTTGCCAACCGCCTGTAGATTCACGGAGAGTCCGTAAAAACCAGGTGCTCTCTAAGGCTATGTGCACACGTTGCGGATTTTTCGTGTTTTTTTCGCACCAAAAACACTTTAAAAACGCATGAATAAAGCATCCTATTATTTAGAAAGAATTCCGCAATTTTTGTGCACATGATGTGTTTTTTTCCGCGCAAAAAGCGCATAGCGTAAATAAACGCAGCATGTTCATTAAATTCGCGGAAAATTTGCGGTTTTCCCGCTATTTAAATGACCCTAGGAAGTTCAGGAAAAAACGCGCAAAAAACACAAACAGATTTCCTGGCAAAAAGTCCAGTTTTGCTCAGGAAATTTCTGCAAACATTCCGCAAAGTGTGCACATAGTCTAACGCCGTCCGTAGCATTTTGAACGTAAAAGCACCAAAGATGATTGTTTTTACATTTTCCTACAGTTTGTACTGTGCATACATCAAAAATGCTAACATGCGCAGTATAAACAGAAGCTGACATGAAGCATGAATGTCTGCAGAGTGCGGGATGTTGGACACGTCTTGTTCTTTCTTGGGGCTTCCGAAGCAGCAGCGTTTAGGCAGGATATCAGGGCGTTATGTAAGTGTATCTCATGTCAGTTAAAGGGTATATCTGGGCCTTTAAAAAAAATGTGCCTAAGCACTAACAGGCAGGTAGATGCTACCTATCTGCCTGTTGTGCGCTGCGCCATTCTTCGACAGCACAGAGCAGTCACTAGACTTCCGCTGACGTCACGTCAACAAAGTGGTTTATTTTCCTGTTGGCAGGGTGGGACTACTGGTGTCATGCTGATTGTTAGCTGGCTCACCATTGCCTATTTGGGGGAAGCCTGACAACAGATCAGCGGTTTCTCTTCCTGTTGACAGGGCTGTGTTATGTTTCGGTAGCTGAGGAGTACAGGTAAAAAAGGCAATACACCAGAGCAGTTGGAAACTATGAGATTGCAGTACCCTGACTAACCACCACAACTAGAGGCAGCCGTGGAGCGTTCCTACGTTGGTCCTAGACGCCTCGTCACAGCCTGAGAAACTAACTACACCTAAAGATAGAAAGAGGAAAGCTATCTGCCCCGGAGCAGATCCCCAAAGAACATAGAAAGCCCCCAAACATGTAATGGCGGTTAGACAAGAAGAAATACTGACACAGACAGAAAATAGTATGAGCAAACGTTGGGGCCCAAACTTACTAAATAGAAAAGGATAGGAAGGGCACTTACTGCAATCCCAAAAAAACCTGAAAAGCACCAACTCTACTAATTTCAAAAACATCTGAGATCACATGACCTCTACCACCTAAATTAGTTCTCTGGTGTAACCAAAATCAAAACAGCAGCCACTGAAAAAACTGGAAAAAGCAAATGTACAAACATCAGTGGCTGAACTGAACTGAGAGGGCAAAAGCCCCCAGAGGGGACCCTGAAGGCCCCCACAGAAGTGCAGGACAAAATGCAAAAATCAAGCACAAAAACAAAAAGAAGAAAATGTCTTATCTGTTAGCAGGAGATTCAGACACGACACAGCAGGCTACCAAGGAAACAGGAATCAAGGATTGAGACCAGAACAATTGATCACCGGCAACCCTGATGGGAAGGCGACTCCCTTATATAAGACCAGTCAGTAACACCTGATTCCCAATCCTCACAATCTTCACTGGACAGTCCAGTACCGTTTGTAACCACCAGAGGGAGCTTCTGCTCAGAACTCATTTCCAGCCTATTCACAACAGTACCCCCCCTTGAGGAGGGGTCACCGAACCCTCATTAGAGCAACCAGGTCGATCAGGATGAGTTCTATGATACGCACGGATGAGTCTCCTAGCATGGATGTCCGAAGCAAACACCCAAGAATTGTCTTCCTGACCATAACCTCTCCATTTAACCAAATACTGGAGTTTCTGTCTAGAAAAACGAGAATTCAATATTTTCTCAACCACATACTCCAGATTGCCCTCAACCAAAACAGGGTCAGGAGGCACAGTAGTAGGAACCACTGGCTCAACAAACCTCTTCAACAAGGACTTGTGGAACACGTTATGGATCTTAAATGTCCCTGGAAGAAGCAAACGAAAAGAAACAGGATTAAGAATCTCCATGATCTTAAAAGGTCCAATGAACCTAGGCTTAAATTTAGGAGATGCCACTCTCATAGGAATATTTTTTGAGGACAACCAGACCAAGTCCCCCACTTTAAACCGAGGACCATCAGTCCTATGCCGGTTAGCAAACCGCTGGGCCCTCTCCTGAGAGAGGGACAACCTCTCCACTACCTGGTCCCAAATCTGTTGCATACGCTCCACAACAGAGTCAACACCTGGACAGACAGAAGCCTCCGTCTGTCCTGAAGAAAATCGAGGGTGAAACCCAGAATTACAGAAAAATGGAGACATCAAAGTGGCAGAGCTAGCCCTATTATTAAGAGCAAACTCAGCCAAAGGCAAAAAAGAGACCCAGTCATCCTGATCAGCAGACACAAAGCATCTTAGATAAGTCTCCAATGTCTGGTTTGTTCTCTCAGTTTGACCATTGGTCTGAGGATGAAACGCCGAGGAGAAAGACAATTGAACACCAAGTTTAGAACAAAAGGTCCTCCAAAATCTGGAAACAAACTGGACTCCTCTGTCAGACACAATGTTCTCAGGAATGCCGTGTAAACAAACCACGTGCTGAAGGAACAAAGGCACCAATTCAGAGGAGGAAGGCAACTTAGGTAATGGCACAAGATGTATCATCTTGGAAAACCTATCGCAAATCACCCAGATGACGGTCATTCTCTGAGAAACAGGGAGGTCGGAAATGAAATCCATAGAGATATGGGTCCATGGTCTCTTGGGCACAGGTAATGGCATCAACAAACCACTAGAACGAGAGCAAGGCTTGGAGCGAGAGCAAGTCCCGCAGGGCTGCACAAACTCCCTGACATCACGAGACAAGGTAGGCCACCAAAAGGACCGACTAACCAAGTCACTGGTACCAAAAATTCCGGGATGACCGGCCAACGCGGAACAATGAATCTAGACATTACACTCTTTTTCCACTGGTCCGGGACAAACAATTTCCCAACAGGGCAGCGCTCGGGCTTATCCTCCTGACACCCCTCCAGAGCCAGTCTCAAATTGGGCGAGATGGCGGAAAGAACTACACCCTCTTTCAAAATAACAGAAGGATCAGATAACTCAGGAGAGTCCGCCAGGAAACTCCTCGAGAGGGCATCCGCCTTAACATTCTTGGTGCCAGGAAGAAATGAAACCACAAAATTAAAACGTGTGAAAAACAAGGCCCACCTGGCCTGTCTAGGATTAAGTCGCTTGGCAGATTCCAGATAAACTAGATTCTTATGGTCCGTAAGGACCACCACCTGATGTTTGGCTCCCTCCAGCCAATGTCTCCACTCTTCAAAAGCCCACTTCATGGCCAATAACTCCCGATTACCCACGTCATAATTACTTTCAGTAGGAGAAAATTTTCGAGAGAAAAAGGCACAAGGGTTACTTTTAGAGGTCTCTGGATCTCTTTGGGACAAAACGGCACCTGCCCCAATTTCAGAGGCATCAACCTCCACCTGGAATGGTAGAGAAACATCAGGCTGCCGTAGAACAGGAGCAGAAGTGAATCTCTGCTTAAGTTCCTGAAATGCAGAGACTGCCTCAGGAGGCCAATTCACCACATCAGAACCCTTTTTGGTCAAATCAGTTAATGGTTTAACAATAACCGAGAAATTACCAATAAATCTACGATAAAAATTGGCAAAACCCAAGAATCTTTGAAGAGCCTTTAATGAAGTAGGTTGGACCCAATCACAGATGGCCTGAACTTTGACCGGGTCCATTTCAATAACAGATGGGGACAAAATGAATCCCAGAAATGAGATCCTCTGAACGCCAAAAAGACACTTTGATCCCTTCACATACAGAGCATTCGCTCTCAAAATCTGGAACACAGTCCGAACATGTTTTACATGAGAGTCCCAGTCATTGGAAAAAATCAAGATATCATCCAAATAAACAATCAGAAATTTATCCACAAAATCCCTGAAAATGTCATTCATGAAGGACTGGAAGACAGAAGGAGCATTAGTGAGCCCAAAGGGCATCACAAGGTACTCAAAATGCCCTTCAGGGGTATTAAATGCCGTCTTCCATTCATCCCCGTGCTTAATGCGAATAAGGTTATATGCCCCCCTGAGGTCAAGCTTGGTAAACCAAGTAGCGTTTTTCACCCTGGAAAACAGGTCAGAAATCAAGGGTAACGGATATTGATATTTCACAGTAATATTGTTCAAGAGACGATAATCAATACACGGCCTTAATGAACCATCCTTTTTGGCCACAAAGAAAAAACCGGCACCTAAGGGTGAAGAGGATGGTCTGATATGACCCTTCTCTAATGACTCCTTGATATAAGACCGCATAGCGTCATGTTCAGGTACAGACAAGTTAAAAAGGCGACCTTTAGGGAATTTACTACCAGGCACTAATTCAATAGCGCAGTCATAGCTCCTATGGCGAGGCAAGGATGCAGATTTACTTTCGCTAAACACATCAGAAAAATCAATCAAAAAGTCAGGAACATCCTGAGCCTGGGGGGAGGCAGAAAAAACAGGAGTGTTGGTATTAACACATTGGCAGCCCCAACTGGTAACAGACACAGATTTCCAATCCAAAACAGGATTATGAGACTGTAACCAAGGGAAACCCAGTACGATAATGTCATGCAGATTATACAGAACCAAAAATTTGCAACTCTCCTGATGATCAGGTTCTACCCTCATTACCTCATTATCACCTGAGTAGAGAACTGAGGTTTATTCTCAGCCAAAGGGGTAGAATCGATCCCCAGTAGGGGAATAGACTTCCGTAGGGGTATCAAGGGAAACCCACAACGTTTAGCAAAATCAAAATCCATCAAGTTAATAGCTGCTCCAGAATCAACAAAAGCCTGAGCAGAAAATGAGGACAGAGAGCATATCAGGGTAACACTTAATAAAAACTTAGTCTGAACACTACCCAAGACAACTGAGCGTGCAAAACGTCTTCCCCGCTTAGGGCAGACTGAAATAGCATGAGAGGCATCACCACAGTAGAAACATAACCCATTGCGCTTTCGAAATTCATGACGCTGTGCCCCAGAAACCACTCTATCACACTGCATGGATTCAGAAGCAGGTTCACAAGGCAACATTATTCCACGCATACCTTTCCGCTCACGCAAACGTCTGTCAATTTGAATCGCTAATGACATAGAATCATTGAGACCAGAGGGAACAGGGAATCCCACCATAACATCCTTTACATTATCTGACAGACCCTTCCGAAAAAGAGCTGCCAAAGCGTCGTCATTCCATTTGGTCAGGACTGCCCACCTACGGAATCTCTGACAGTATAACTCAGCGTCCTCAAGCCCTGATTTAATGCCAACAAAGTTTTTTCAGCTTGATCAGTGATATTAGGCTCATCGTACAATAACCCCAAAGCCTGAAAAAATGCATCAACATCACTCAAAACAGGATCCCCAGGTGTCAGGGAAAAAGCCCAATCCTGAGGATCGCCGCGCAGGAGAGAGATGACAATTTGAACCTGCTGCGCTGCGTTCCCTGAGGACTTAGATTTTAAGGCAAAAAACAATTTACAGTTATTTTTGAAATTCAGAAACTTAGCTCGATCCCCCAAAAACAAATCTGGCATGGGAATCCTAGGTTCCACAACAGGCAACCCAGCAAGATAGGCAGCAATACTCCGAACTTCAGTGGCAAGCTGATCCACACGGCCAGACAACTGTGCAAACTCCATTGAGAGAAAAAAAAAATCCTCCCCAGCACCCAGAGATACAGAGGGAAAAAAAAATATATATATATCTCTGACAACTTTTTTTTTCTCTTTAACAATATTTTTTTCCCTTCTGTGAGTACAATATAATTTTCAATTTGTTAGGCCGGTGATACTGTTATGTTTCGGTAGCTGAGGAGTACAGGTAAAAAAGGCAATACACCAGAGCAGTTGGAAACTATGAGATTGCTGTACCCTGACTAACCACCACAACTAGAGGCAGCCGTGGAGCGTTCCTACGTTGGTCCTAGACGCCTCGTCACAGCCTGAGAAACTAACTACACCTAAAGATAGAAATAGGAAAGCTATCTGCCCCGGAGCAGATCCCCAAAGAACATAGAAAGCCCCCAAACATGTAATGGCGGTTAGACAAGAAGAAATACTGACACAGACAGAAAATAGTATGAGCAAACGTTGGGGCCCAAACTTACTAAATAGAAAAGGATAGGAAGGGTACTTACTGCAATCCACAAAAAACCCTGAAAAGCACCAACTCTACTAATTTCAAAAACACCTGAGATCACACGACCTCTACCACCTAAATTAGTTCTCTGGTGTAACCAAAATCAAAACAGCAGCCACTGAAAAAACTGGAAAAAGCAAATGTACAAACATCAGTGGCTGAACTGAACTGAGAGGGCAAAAGCCCCCAGAGGGGACCCTGAAGGCCCCCACAGAAGTGCAGGACAAAATGCAAAAATCAAGCACAAAAACAAAAAGAAGAAAATGTCTTATCTGTTAGCAGGAGATTCAGACACGACACAGCAGGCTACCAAGGAAACAGGAATCAAGGATTGAGACCAGAACAATTGATCACTGGCAACCCTGATGGGAAGGCGACTCCCTTATATAAGACCAGTCAGTAACACCTGATTCCCAATCCTCACAATCTTCACTGGACAGTCCAGTACCGTTTGTAACCACCAGAGGGAGCTTCTGCTCAGAACTCATTTCCAGCCTATTCACAACAGGGCTGCTAGCGTCTATCATGGTCTGCTGAGTTTCTGGGATTAGGTGGTTTTAGGGTTAACCGGGATGGCCTCACTCTGGGATTCTGGGAGGCTTTTTATAGCCTCATTGTGGGGCCATCCTCTGTCGCTTATACTCTGACCCTTGGCCGAGTGTGTGTGACTCTGTTGTGCTTGTGCCAGTGCTTTGTGCTGTGCTACGTTTTGTCTGTCTGGTTCTGATTTGGCTGTGTCCCTGTTTCGAGTTTTGCCTGTCCCTTTTGTACTCTGCTGCCCTCTACGTGTATGACCCTTGGCTACGTTCTGACTCTGCTCTGCCTGCTCCTCTTGTACTTCGTTGCCCTCTATGTGTATGACCCCTTGGTTACGTCCTGATTTTCCGTTCTGTATATGCCCCTTGGTAACTGTGTCCCGTAGTTACCCTTCTAGGAGTTTTCCTTCACCTCATAGCTCTCTGGAGCTTAGGCCACGCCACTAGCAGTCAGGTGATTGCAGGTCCTCTGGCCTGAAGCATTCTCTATCTGCTACTGCTGCCTCTGAGAGACGTGTGGCCGGCTCCGCCCCTTGGCAGTCAGGTGCTGAAGGTCCTGCTCCTCAGAAGCACACGTCTTCCCTGCTGCGGTTCTGCTATACAGGTATCTTTGGGCACAGTTTGTTCACTCAGGACACACGCACTGGCTCAGTGAGCAAGTGCAGTGCGGTGTCCCTGACAGCGTCATGCTGATTGACAGCCGGCTTCCCCTAATCGGGCAATGGGGAGTCGACAGTCAATCAACATGACGCTAATATTCCTGTGCTGTCAACAGGAAGAGAAACTGGTCAATGACCGGTGCAGGGTACAAGAGACAGGTAATTGCCTCTGTTAGCAACTACATCCCTGTTAGTGCTTAGACACAATTTTTTTTTAAGTCCCAGATATCCCCTTTAGTCCTGTCTCCTGCTTCTTCACTACTTCTGAGAGTTGCTTAGAACAGCATCCGAGCAGTCAGCGCATCCAGCACCTCTGCTTAAGTCTGAGAAGTTCTGACCACCGCCTGACCAATGTTCACATCTCATAACACATCAATCCTCCTCTGTCCCCTCTAGCCACTTACCACCCTTTGTAGAGAGGAGGTTTTATTGGAGTATCTTTTTCATGGACCATTCAGAGGCAGCAGTGATCAGGCAGAATTCTAGTTCCTGCCTCCTGTCTGTCGGGGGTCAGCTGCCATCCACATGAGGTCAGTCCTGGTGTAGCACCTGGTCTCGCCTCCCTCCTCGAATTGCGATATCGTCAACCTCCGTGCATCCACACTTGGTGAGGTACCTAATCACACCCCAACAGGCTCTTTTTGGATCACGGCACAGTGGTTTCACCACCCAGTCTGTTACAGGCAATGTTTAATTTTGATGGTTAATTTTATTATTGAACAACTGCAGTGCTTTCAGGTCAGTCCAAAAGATTAATAAAGCTGAATATTTAAGAAAGTAAAAGTGAGGTTTTGTCTTTCTTAGGAGATTAGGAGAACATTTGGATGAGCAGAATTATTACGTAACTGAATGAAAAACGTTCAATTTCCCATCTCAATTGTTTATTTTCATCTCCTAAAGTGAGAATAATAACCAAACAACTCAAAATGTACAAGGATAAATTACAGACATTTCCATAAAAAATATCAGTGCCCAATAAAATAAAATGGCCACTCTATTCATTAACAGTCATGAGCTCCATCCATGGAGTCTGTCAGTTTCTTAATCTGTTGACGATGAATTCTTTGGGCAGCACCAACCACAGTCTCAGACACAGCTCAGAGAGGGCACTGTGTACCTTCACCGTAAATCTCCCATGTAAGAAGGACCACAAGTTCTCACTGGGGTTTAGGTCCGGTGAGGACGGGCCGTGTCATTACTGTTTCATTTCAAGGCCTTTCCCGGCCTCTAGCAGTGGAGAATTGTCCTGCAGAAAAACCATAGTTTTCTTGAAAGATGCAGACTTTCCTGCAACACTGCTGGAAGAAAATGTCTTCTAAGAACTAGCAGTAGGTTTAGGAGTTTATTTTGAGTCCATCTTCAACCTGAAAATGTTCAACCAGCTCATCTTTAATAATTCCAGCCCATAGCAGTGCCCACCTCCAGCTTGCTGGTGTCTGATTTGAAGTGGAGCTCTGTGCCCGTTAGTGATTAAGTCACAGCTCCATCTGTCATCTGCTCCACTCTCATCTTACATGTATCTTTAGTTCCAGGAGTAGTGTGGTCCTCCTCTTTGGGATTTCGAAATATGTGGTCCTTGATTACTACCTCCAGAAAGGAATGTACCAGTGTGTGATAACGCATAAGCTTTATGCTGCGCCATTGATATGTGTACAAAAGCTTTAAGTACTATACTTTTGCTTTTCACATGGTGCTGTATGACTTCAGCACTTGATCAAAGAGATCACTCCCCCTATGTTTTTATTATACCCCAGGATCAAATCTGAGAGGCTACTCTGCTTTTTCCGGCAAAGGACATGAAGAGTGGGACGCTGGTTTAGAAGTTATCCAAGTGCAGGTACAACCCTGGTCTAGTAGTGCGTGCATTAAATCCTTAACATTTTTCCCATCTTCTCCCGGGAAGGGAGAACATTCAGGGGTTCGATTTGAGTGACTTTGTCCTTCGTAAACTCTTAAATCTATGAGTGTAACCTGAGGTTCTCTCACACGCTGTCTACACTTTAATTCCGTACTGTGCCTTCATACTGGGCGACTAGTATGAGAAATTAAGTTCCCTTTCAAATGGGAATCGCTGGAGTCCTAGGTTCAAATCCCACCAAGAACATCTGCGAGGAGTTATGTTCTCCCGTGTTTGTGAGGGTTTCCTTTCACACTCCAAAGATAGGGAATATAGATTGTGAGCCCCGATGGGGACAGAGTCTGTCATGGTGATGTCTGTAAGGAGCTGTGGAATTAATGGCGCTATTAAAGTGAGTATAGCAGAGACAGCGCCCGGTGTTAGGGCTTCAATGAATAAAACAACATATTTCTATATCAAAGATATAGAAATTGTCTGAATCAAAGCAAAGTATAACTATTCACCGTAACAACCGCACTTGGAGTTTTTGTAACCAGTTTTCAGCACATTATAAAGGAACAGCATACGCCTAGGGTGAAGGAAAAACTAAAAGGTGCTGGCTCTTAGGACATGAGAAGTGAAAAACGGTGAATCGCCCGGGAATGAATGGACTTAACTTTTATCCTAAGGCAGGGATCACACATGCAACGAAAACGTCCGTAGCTCGCATGTGAAATCCCAGCTCTGGCGCCGGCACTCGGGAGTGGAGTACGCGGCTGTATGTATTTATATGCTCCACTCCCGAGTGCCGGCGCCAGAGCTGGGATTTCACATGCGAGCGTTGGACGTTTTCGTCGCATATGTGATCCCGGCCTAAGTCATATTACAAGACTCATGAAAGGGTCGATTGTGACTTGTAGGATCGCTACTTCCAACAGGTGGCGCTATAGAGCTCAAGTCTTCTTTCTTTCTGAAGAGGCAATTCGCATATGAACTTATGGATGTAACATGGCCGGTCAGTCAGTCTGCTCCAAGACTTCATACAGGCAGAGCTATGCTCTATTGCCCGAGCCTTACACCTGTGCACAGGGGACGAGACTGCCCTCACAGGACACGGCCTCCACATTTATACTAGTGACTACAGGACCTGTGTGATGTCATAGTCATGTGATCAGTTATATGGGGAGGAGTAAAGCATTGACACTTCCTGTCATGTGACCATGTGATGTCACTGCAGGTCCTATAGTCACTAACATCTGTCCATGTTTGGAAGTGCATTTGAGCAGCAGGGTGATTTGCTGTTGAAGGAGAAAAAGGAAAAAAAAATCTCTTTAAATCTTCTGCTTCAGCGAGTGTGAGCGAGCGAGTGTGACCGGTGCGCAAGTGGAACGCTGGTAAGTGTGACTTGAGATTCAGTGACTTTGGATTCAGGGAGTTTCCAAGGGAGGATTTACTGAACTGCTGTTATATTTTATTAATACTTTTTATTTATTTTTACTTATCCTTGCTGTCTGGTGAAATCCCCATTAGATATGTGCTCCACTATTGCCAATGCCATCCAGTGTACATCTTGCCACATGTATGCAGTCCTTGAACAGCCGGTCGAGGGTGCATACTGCTGTGTGAGATGTGAGCACGTTGTGCATTTGGAAGCCCAAATCCTGGATCTAAATGTGCAGCTGCTACATTGAGATCCATAGACAATATGGAAAGGAGTCTTCTGCTCACTGAGCAGACGCTCAATGGGATAGATGAGGGGGGGATGCTAGGGTGGAGCTGCAGGATACTGAAGTAGGAAGCTGGGTGACAGTTAGAAAGCGGGGTAGAGGGAAGAGCGCCAGGGAGGCTAGTCCTGATCTGGCACACCCCAATAAGTTTGCAAAGTTGGCAGATGAGGGGGTTGTCAGTACAGGGGTAGCACTGCTGCAGCCAGGCATGTCCTCTGAAAGCCGGGGAGTGTCTGCTCCAGTAAGGGGGGAATTAGGAGAGCAGGGCAGGCCAGACAGGTGCTGGTAGTGGGGGACTCAATTATTAGGGGAACAGATAGGGCAATCTGTCACAAAGACAGGGATCGTCGAACAGTGTGCTGCCTACCTGGCGCTCGAGTCCGGCACATCGCTGATCGGGTTGACAGATTACTGGGAGGGGCTGGTGAGGACCCAGCGGTCATGGTGCACATTGGCACAAATGACAGAGGTAGGTGGAAGGTCCTTAAAGACGATTTCAGGGAATTAGGCTGCAAGCTTAAAGCAAGGACCTCCAAAGTGATATTTTCTGATATACTGCCTGTACCACGTGCCACACCAGAGAGGCAACGGGAGATTAGGGAGGTTAATAAGTGGCTCAAGAATTGGTGTAGGAAGGAGGGGTTTGGGTTCCTGGAGAACTGGGCTGACTTCTCAGTTGGCTACAGGTTCTATGCTAGGGACGGGCTGCACCTCAATGGGGAGGGTGCAGCTGTGCTGGGGGAGAAAATGGCTAGAAGGTTGGAGGAGTCTTTAAACTGGGGGGGAGGGTATTCATTTTATAGGAGGGGAAGGCAGTGCAGATAGAGACCTGGGCACAAATAATGAAATTGGGGGTGGCATGGGGGGTCGGGTTAGAACAGTTAATAATTTAAGAAAGAATAGAGGTACAGAGAGATACATAAAGTGCATGTATACTAATGCCAGAAGCCTCACCAACAAAATGGAGGAATTAGAATTAATTTTGTTGGAACATTATTATGACATGGTGGAGATATCTGAGACTTGGCTGGATGATATCTGAGACATGGTGGGGATATCTGAGACTTGGCTGGATGAGAGACACGACTGGGCGGTTAATTTACAGGGCTATAGTCTGTTTAGGAATGACCGTACAAATAAGCGAGGTGGGGGTGTGTGTTTATATGTAAAATCATCCTTAAAACCCATCCTGCGTGATATCTGTGACTCTAATGAAGATGTAGAGTCTCTGTGGGTGGAGATTAGGGGAGGGGGGAAAAATAATAAATTACTGATAGGGGTTTGTTATAAGTCTCCTAAAATAATGGAAGCAACAGAGAATATCCTCGTAAAGCAAATAGATGAAGCAGCAACTCAAGGAGAAGTCATTATTATGGGGGACTTCAACTACCCTGAAATACATTGGGGAACAGAAACCTGCAGTTCCAGCAAAGGTAATAAGTTTTTGGCAACTATGAGAGACAATTACCTTTCTCAACCAGTTCAGGACCCAACAAGAGGGGGGCACTGCTAGACCTAATATTATCCAACAGGCCAGACCGCATATAAAATATAAGGGTTGGGGGTCACTTGGGTAATAGTGATCACAGAATAATAAGCTTTTATGTATCCTTTAATAAGATGTGTAGTCGATTGGTTACAAGAACACTAAACTTCAGGAAGACAAATTTCCAATGGATGAGAGATGATCTTGGTGCAATAAACTGGGACGACATCCTGAGACATAAAAATACACAAAGAAAATGGGAGACGTTTATTAGCATCCTGAATAGGACCTGTGCACAGTATATACCCTATGGGAATAAACATGCTAGAATTAGGAGGAAACCACTATGGCTAAATAGAGCTGTAAGGGGCGCAATAAGGGACAAAAAGAAAGCGTTTAGGGAATTAAAGCAAGTAGGTAGTGATGATTCATTAAATAAATACAGAAGACTGAATAAATTCTGTAAAAAGCAAATCAAGACAGCAAAGATTAAGGCAGAGAGACTCATTGCCAGAGAAAGTAAAAATAATCCCAAAATATTCTTTAACTACATAGGAAAAAGCCAATATGCTTAATGACTTTTTTCAACTGTATTTACACAAGAAAATCCCATGGATAACATGATCAGTGATAAAAAAAATTCTCCATTAAATGTCACCTGCTTAACCCAGCAGGAAGTACGGCGGCGTCTAAAAATCACTAAAGTTGACAAATCCCTGGGCCCGGATGGGATACACCCCCGAGTACTGCAGGAATTAAGTACAGTCATAGATAGACCATTATTTTTAATCTTTAAAGATTCCATAATAACGGGGTCTGTACCACAGGACTGGCGTAGAGCAAATGTGGGGCCAATATTCAAAAAGGGGGCAAAAACAGAACCTGGAAATTATAGGCCAGTGAGCTTAACATCTACTGTGGGTAAAATCCTGGAGGTTTTTTTAAGGGATACTATATTGGAGTATCTGAGGCTGAATAACCTCATGACACAGTATCAGCATGGGTTTATGAGGGACCGTTCTTGTCAGACTAATCTGATAAGCTTTTATGAAGGGATAAGTTCAGGACTGGACCAAGGGAATGCAGTGGACGTGGTGTTCATGGACTTCTCAAAAGCTTTTGATACAGTGCCACACAAAAGGTTGATACATAAAATGAGAACAATGGGGATAGGGGAAAATATGTGTAAGTGGGTTAAGAACTGGCTCATGGATAGAAAACAAAGGGTGGTTATTAATGGAGCACACTCGGACTGGGTCACGGTTAGCAGTGGGGTACAACAGGGGTCAGTATTGGGCCGTAGGGGTCAGTATTGGGGCCGCTTCTCTTTAACATATTTATTAATGACCTTGTAGGGGGCATACAGAGTAGTATTTCAATATTTGCAGATGACACTAAACTCTGCAGGGTAATAAATACAGAGGAGGACAATTTTATATTACAGGAGGATTTATGTAAACTAGAAGCTTGGGCTGATAAATGGCAATGAGCTTTAATGGGGATAAATGTAAGGTCATGCACTTGGGTAGAACAAACAAGATGTATAATTATGTGCTTAATTGTAAAACACTGGGCAAAACTGTCACTGAAAAAGACCTGGGTGTATGGGTGGACGACAAACTCACATTTAGTGGCCAATGTCAGGCAGCTGCTGCCAAGGCAAATAAAATAATGGGATGCATTAAAAGAGGCATAAATGCTCATGAGGAAAACATAATTTTACCTCTATACAAGTCACTGGTGCGACCACACTTAGAATACTGTGTGCAGTTCTGGTCTCCGGTGTATAAGAAGACATAGCTGAACTGGAGCGGGTGCAGAGAAGAGCGACCAAGGTTATTAGAGAACTGGGGGTCTGCAATACCAGGACAGGTTATTACACTTGGGGGTATTTAGTTTGAAAAAACGAAGGCTCAGGGGTGATCTTATTACAATGTATAAATATATGAGGGGACAGTACAAAGACCTTTCTAAAGATCTTTTACCCTTAGACCTGTGACGGGGACAAGGGGGCATCCTCTACGTCTGGAGGAAAGAAGGTTTAGCCATAATCACAGACGCAGATTCTTTACTGTAAGAGCAGTGAGACTATGGAACTCTCTGCCGTCTAATGTTGTAATGAGTGATTCCCTACTAACTTTAAGAAGGGACTGGATGCCTTTCTTGAAAAGTATAATATTACTGTCATGGGTGTGTCGCCACGAAGATCGTCACGATCACACAGCCTGACTTCTCGCAGCTGAGTTTTTGGTGCTTTGTGTTTTTCGGCAGTGAGGGAGTTAATTCTCTCTCTCTGTGCTAGATGAGGCCCAGCCTCCCCAGCTGCAGTCAATGCTGCAGTAGTGGGACTCCTTCAAATACCTGCCGGTTTGTTAGGGAAGTTGTCGGTGAAAGCATTCCTTGCAGACAAACAGAGCGGCTCGTGGTATTTTGGAGTTTGGAGTGAAGTGTACGTGGTGTGGTTTTTTCCCTTCCTCGCTTTATCATTTATCTCCTTACCCGTTGGTGTTCCCTCTGTTGTTGTGGTGTGAGTTTTTGTATGCAAGGTGGTTTTTGGTTTTCCCCTTGTACTGTCTTGTTCGTCTAGTACTGTGGTGTTGGCTTATATTTTCCTGTCCCCTGTTGTTGTGATCGGGGTCCTTCTCAGGACTAGATTCCTGAGGTTCAGGGTTCCTCAGGAGGTAGTTGTTACGCTGGCGGCCTGGACCTCTGTACCTTTATCAGTACCTCCAGGTAGAGGGATTAGTCAGGGCCCCAGCTTAGGGTCAGCTTAGGCCCCTGACCTCCTGTACGCAGAGACAGTGTGATATTTTCACCGACCGACAAAAGATTCTCTCCAGCTACCATGAATCCAGTAGCCAGTCTAGCTCGGCAGTTGCAGAGTTTGTCCATGGAGCTGGCGGACGTTAAGTCCAAGGTTTTGTATCCCCTGGAGCAAGCCGGACCAGAACCTAAAGTAGCTCTCCCTGACAGGTTCACTGGGGGCGGGACAAGTTTTTTGTTTTCCGGGAGGCATGTAAATTGTACTTTCGGCTACGGCCTCGGTCATCGGGGAGTGAAGAACAAAGGGTGGGAATTGTCATCTCGCTCCTACAAGGGGACCCACAATCATGGGCGTTCTCTCTTCCCCGGGCTCCCCGGCTCTCCAGTCAGTGGATAGGTTTTTGTTGCTCTGGGTCTCGTATATGATGACCCGGATCGGATCTTCCTTGCTGAATCTAAGTTACGTAGGATCCAGCAGGGAGATCGTCCGGCGGAGGAATTCTGTTCGGAGTTCCGTAGGTGGGCCACGGACACCCAGGGGAATGACCCGGCTCTTAGGAGCCAGTTTTGTCAAGGTTTATCTGACAAATTAAAGGATGTGTTGGCACAGTATGACCCTCCCGCGTCACTGGAAGCCGCTATGGCCCTTGCTATTCGCATTGACAGACGGCTTCGGGAGAGGTGCGGGGTAACTCCGCCTCCTGTGATGACTCCACCTTCTTCAAGGGTCCCTTATATGGAGGTTCCCCTGGTCAGTCCAGAGGAGCCTATGCAATTAGGAGGGACATCATTTCGGGGGAGGGTACCGGCGGTGCGCCATAGGACAGGAACGTGTTTCTTCTGCTGGAGAATGGGACATTCTATTGGGGGGTGTCCATCCCGTCCTTTGCAGAGTGAAGAGTCGTCGGAAAACTGTTGATCCCAGGTTGTGTGGTGGACGGCAATCTGGGAGTAGGTATTTCGTCCCTAGGTTCGTCTCAGTTTCTCGTACCGGCGGAGGTTGTGGTGGGTACGAGAACTGAGAGGATATCTGTTCTTCTGGATAGTGGGGCCGGGGCTAATCTGGTGGACGCTCGGTTTGCCCGGGTTCAAGGTATGCGATTGAGTGTGTTGGCTAAACCTATCCCCATATTCTCGATCGACGCCAGGCCTCTCGGTCAGGGAAGTTTTTTGCAAGCGGTGCATAACGTAAAACTTCAAGTGGGGGCGATACATAAAGAACTGTTGTCTTGTTACGTGTTGGAGGGTCTTCCACTCCTATAGTGTTGGACCTTCCATGGTTAACTAAGCATATCCCTGTTATTAATTGGCAATCCAGAGAGATAAGCCAATGGAGTGAATTCTGTAATAAAAACTGCATGAATACGGTCATCGGTGCGGTCACTCCTAGGGTCTTACCTCCATTTCTGGCGGACTTTGAGGATGTATTCTCAGAGAAAGGGTGTCAGGAACTACCTCCTCATCGCGTGTATGACTGTTCTGTAAAACTGTTCCTTGGGGCCAAGTTACCTAAATCTAGGTTGTATAACCTATCTGGTCCTGAGAGGCAGGCCATGAAGGATTATATTTCTGAAAGTCTGGCTAAGGGGCATATTAGACCTTCATCTTCCCGGTGGCCGCGGGGTTCTTCTTTGTGAAAAAGAAAGATGGAGGCCTACGCCCTTGCCTGGATTTCCGTGAACTTAATCGGATTACGGTACGAGATCCGTATCCGCTCCCACTTATTCCCGATCTCTTCAATCAGATCGTGGGCGCCAAATGGTTCTCTAAGTTGGATCTCAGGGGGGCGTACAATCTGATTAGGATGAAGGAGGGGGATGAGTGGAAGACGGCGTTTAACACTCCGGAGGGGCATTATGAGAACCTTGTCATGCCGTTCGGTCTGACTAATGCCCCGGCGGTGTTCCAACACTTTGTAAATGACATTTTTCGCCGCCTGGTGGGACAGTTTGTTGTCATATATCTGGATGATATCTTAATTTACTCACCGGATCTTGTGTCTCATCAGGAGCATGTTAGGCAGGTGTTACAGATCTTGCGGGATAATAAACTGTACGCCAAATGGGAAAAGTGTGTGTTCGCTGTACAGGAACTTCAGTTTTTAGGATTCCTGGTGTCAGCGTCCGGTTTTCGTATGGACCCTGGGAAAGTGCGGGCAGTTCTTAAGTGGGATCTGCCAGAGAATCTTAAGGCTCTACAACGTTTCCTTGGGTTTGCTAATTATTACCGGAAATTTATTCGTAATTTCTCGTCCATGGTTAAACCTCTCACAGACATGACAAAAAAGGGGACGGATTTTTCTAGGTGGTCTGACAAGGCTTGTCAAGCATTCTCCTCCTTGAAAAAATGTTTTGCCTCGGCACCCATACTCATTCAACCTGATGTGTCACAGCCGTTCATTGTAAAGGTAGACGCTTCCGAGGTAGGGGTGGGAGCAGTATTGTCACAAGGTTCGTCCCCTGGTAAGTGGCATCCGTGCTCCTTTTTCTCTAAAAAATTGTCGTCCGCTGAGAGGAATTACAATGTCGGCAATAGGGAACTCTTGGCCATTAAGATAGCTTTTGAGGAGTGGCGCCATTTTTTGGAGGGGGCAGTCCATCCGGTCACCGTCATCACCGATCACAAGAACCTGCTATATCTGGAGTCCGCAAAACGTCTGAATCCCAGACAAGCTAGGTGGTCGTTGTTTTTTACCAAGTTTAATTTTGTCGTCACATATCGTCCTTGGTCAAAAAATGTAAAGGCGGATGCCTTATTTCGTAGTTTCCCTGGGGCCGGGAATACGGATGACCCGGTTCCTATCCTTCAGGAGGGGGTGGTGGTGTCGGCAGTATGCTCTGAGCTTGAGGAGGAGGTATTGGAGGCTCAGGGGGACGACCCTGTTGGACCTCCAGGGAGACTGTTTGTTCCAGATCAGTTGCGACAAAAGGTGATCGAGGCACACCATAACTCAGCTTTGGCAGGACACCCAGGGAGTAAAGCAACTGTGGATCTCCTCTCGCGTCGGTTTTTCGTGGCCTAACTTACATAGGGAGGTGGTAACTTTTGTCGCGTCCTGTGGGGTTTGTGCGCGCTCTAAGACCCCACATACCCGTCCGTCTGGGGCCCTCTTACCTTTGAAGATCCCGGAGCGTCCTTGGACTCATCTGTCTATGGACTTTATTACGGACCTCCCGCCGTCTTCGGATAAAACGGTCATACTCGTTGTAGTGGACAGGTTCAGCAAGATGGCACATTTTATCGCTCTTCCTACTCTTCCTAATGCTAAAACTCTTGCGCAGGTGTTCATTGGGGAGATTGTGAGGCTTCACGGGTACCCTCCGATGTGGTGTCTGATCGGGGGTCTCAGTTTGTGTCCAAATTCTGGAAGGCATTTTGTACACGGCGGGGGATGCATTTGTCGTTTTCATCGGCTTTTCATCCTCAGACCAATGGTCAGACGGAACGTCTGAACCAGAGCTTGGAGACATATCTCCGGTGTTTTGTGTCAGAGAACCAGGAGGACTGGTCTTCTTTCTTACCTCTGGCAGAGTTTGCTCTTAATAATAGGCGGAGCGAGTCCACTGGTAAGTCCCCATTTTTTGGGGCATATGGTTTTCACCCCCAGTTTTGTACTTTCAGTAGGGGGGGTTCCTGAGGAGGAACGATTTTCGTCATCACTCGCTTCAGTATGGAGAGGGGTGCTGAATAATCTGAATACTATGGGGAACAGATACAAACGTATGGCTGATAGGAGGAGAGTGTCTGGTCCGGACCTAAGTGTGAACGATCGGGTATGGTTGTCTACCAAGAATATAAAACTTATGGTTCCCTCCTGGAAACTGGGTCTCAGGTTCATCGGGCCGTACAGGATCAGTTCTATAAATAATCCGGTGGCATTCCGTCTTGACCTCCCCCCTACGTTTAAAATTCTCAACGTGTTCCACAGATCGTTGCTTAAGAGGTATGTGGTGCCGGTGATACCGTCACCCTTACCTCCTCCTCCAGTGGTGGTCAATGGTAACTTGGAGTTTCAGGTATTGAAAGTCATCGATTCACTTTTTAATCGCCGGTCCCTTCAGTACCTGGTTCATTGGAAGGGGTATGGTCCTGAGGAGAGGATGTGGATTCCTGCGTCGGATATTAACGCAGACCGATTAATTCGGGCCTTCCACACGACTCACCTGGATAAACCTGGCCCTGAGGGTCCGGAGGCCCCTCGTAGAAGGGGGGGTACTGTCACGGGTGTGTCGCCACGAAGATCGTCACGATTACACAGCCTGACTTCTCGCAGCTGAGTTTTTGGTGCTTTGTGTTTTTCGGCAGTGAGGGAGTTAATTCTCTCTCTCTGTGCTAGATGAGGCCCAGCCTCGCCCAGCTGCAGTCAATGCTGCAGTAGTGGGACTCCTTCAAATACCTGTCGGTCTGTTAGGGAAGTTGTCGGTGAAAGCATTCCTTGCAGACAAACAGAGCGGCTCGTGGTATTTTGGAGTTTGGAGTGAAGTGTACTTGGTGTGGTTTTTTCCCTTCCTCGCTTTATCATTTATCTCCTTACCCGTTGGTGTTCCCTCTGTTGTTGTGGTGTGAGTTTTTGTATGCAAGGTGGTTTTTGGTTTTCCCCTTGTACTGTCTCGTTCGTCTAGTACTGTGTGTTGGCTTATATTTTCCTGTCCCCTGTTGTTGTGATCGGGGTCCTTCTCAGGACTAGATTACTGAGGTTCAGGGTTCCTCAGGAGGTAGGGGTTACGCTGGCGGCCTGGACCTCTGTACCTTTAACAGTACCTCCAGGTAGAGGGATTAGTCAGGGCCCCAGCTTAGGCCCCTGACCTCCTGTACGCAGAGACAGCGTGACAATTACAGGCTATATTCACTAGTTTCCTAGATACTGCGTTGATCCAGGGAGCTAGTCTGATTGCTGTATGTGGAGTCGGGAAGGAATTTTTTTTCCCCAATGTGAAGCTTACTGTTTGCCACTTGGTTTTTTTTTTGCCTTCCTCTGGATCAACATGTTAGGGCAGGTTAGGATAGGATATGGGCAGGGGCACCACTATAATGAGGCGAGTTGAGCCTCTTGTCTCAGGCGGCGGCAGCCAGGGGGCGGCAGAGCAGAACTCATAACACCTGGTGTGGTGCAGGGCCGCCTCTCCTTAATCCCTCACACAGTCACATCTGCATGGGCGTACCCACTGTGGGGCAGGGGGGGGCAGCAGAAGCAGGGGCACACAATGAAAGAGAGCGGAGAGAGCAGCACAATGCCGACTCCCTCTGCCACAGGTTGCAGTGTCTGTGTGTGTGTGCAGTGCACGGAGCTGCTGTCTCACCAGAGGAGCTCCTTCCTTCCTGGCTGCAGCAGCTGTAGTTTCACTTCTGCCCTGCAGGCTCTGGTTGTCTCAGCCACACTGGGTCCTAGTGCCCTCTGTGTGCAGACACTGGACACTTCCTGCCTCAGCCACTGCCTGCAAGCTTCATGGTAAGAGGGGATGGAATTTAATAAATGTATTCTGCTCAGGCATGTCATGGTCACTGTGGGGGAATGTGAGAGGATGGGGGTATTGTGGGGGAGAGGGTACAGGGCACTGGGGTGAATGTAAGAGGATGGGGTTATTGTGGGGGCTAGGTCACTGGGGGGTTAATGTGAGAGGATGGGGGTATATTTTGGGGGAGGGGTACAGGGCACTGGGGTGAATGTAAGAGGATGGGGTATTGTGGGGCTAGGGCACTGGGGGGGTTAATGTGAGAGGATGGGGGTATTGTGGGGGAGGGGTACAGGGCACTGGGGTGAATGTAAGAGGATGGGGGTATTGTGGGGGCTAGGTCACTGGGGGGTTAATGTGAGAGGATGGGGGTATTGTGGGGGAGGGGTACAGGGCACTGGGGTGAATGTAAGAGAATGGGGTATTGTGGGGGCTAGGGCACTGGGGGGGTTAATGTGAGAGGAAGGGGGTATTGTGGGGGAGGGGTACAGGGCACTGGGGTGAATGTAAGAGTATGGGGTATTGTGGGGGCTAGGGCACTGGGGGGGTTTAATGTGAGAGGATGGGTTATTGTGGGGGCTAGGGCACTGGGGGGGTTAATGTGAGAGTATGGGGTATTGTGGGGGCTAGGGCACTGGGGGGGTTAATGTGAGAGGATGAGGTATTGTGGGGGCTAGGGCACTGGGGGGGTTAATGTGAGAGGATGGGGGTATTGTGGGGGCTGAAGTGGGGGAGGGGCAACAGGGCACAGAGAGTGAATGTGAGAGGATGGGGTATTGTGGGGGAGGGGATACAGGGCACTGGTTAGTGAATGTGAGAGGATGGGGATATTGTGGGGGCTGGCGCACAGGGGTTGATGTGAGAGGATGGGGTATTGTGAGGGAGGGTGGACAGGTCACTGGGGTTGAATGTAAGAGGATGGGGGTATTGTGGGGCTAGGGCACTGGGGGTTTACTGTGAGAGGATGGGGGTATTGTGGCGGCTGAAGTGGGGAGGGGCAACAGAGCACTGAGGGGTGCATGTGAGAGGATGGGGGTGTTGTGGGGTCAGTGGGACAGAACACTAAGGGGTGCATGTGAGACGATGGGCTGTTGGGGTGTGGGTGGGGACAGGGGAGGTAGGGGGCTTTTTTTTTACTTGTGAGCGTATTAATACTTTAATAATAGATTAATATTTCAGTATTATTATAACAAGGGCATAGACCGACGGCCGTATAACTCATGCGAGGATCGCACCACAATCCTCGGACTTGCTGGTACCGCTCCTGACATGAGCGCGACTGCCATGTATAATATATGGTATATACAGCGTAGTGTCGCATACACTGCTGTATTATACAATATAAAAACCGTTCTAACGCTCCATACCTAATATGCAGGATAATGTACAGTGTATATGATGTAACCTGTATAAGATGCGACATTGGCTTGCCCCCCCCTAGTTTTAATCCTGGGTACGCCCATGCACATCTGAGTTCTGACCCCCCTCCCAGCTGTCCCGCTCTGGACACTATATGTCAGTGATGGCGAACCTATGGCACGCGTGCCAGCGAGGGCACGCAGAGCCCTCTCAGCTGGCACGCGGCCTCGCCTCAGTTATTCCCTGCAGCTCCCTCACATTGAGCGGCGCGGCCGCGGAGCTGAAAACTGACGTCAGCCGGCCGGCAGCGCCACTCAATGTGTGAGAGGAAGTGAGAAGAAGGAAGCTGCCGGATCGTGGAGAGGTGAGTCTGGCCGCTGTGTCTGTGAAGCTGATGTGTGTGTGTGTGTGTGTGAAGCTGCTGTGTGTGTGTGTGTGTGTGTGTGTGAAGCTGCTGTGTGTGTGTGTGACGCTGTGTGTATGTGTGTGTGTGTGTGTGTGTAAGACGCTGTGTGTGTGTGTGATAGATGAGGAAGCGATATCAGCGTTGGAACGGGCAGAGGTGAGTAGTTTTTGTTTTTTTTTATGCAAGGCCATTCAGTATGGAGCATCATATGGGGCCATTATACTGTATGCAGCAGTATATGGGGCCATTATTCAGTATGGAGCATCATGTGGGGCCATTATACTGTATGCAGCAGTATATGGGGTCATTATTCAGCATGGAGCATCATGTGGGGCCATTATACTGTATGCAGCAGTATATGGGGCCATTATTCAGTATGGAGCATCATGTGGGGCCATTATACTGTATGCAGCAGTATATGGGGCCATTATTCAGTATGGAGCATCATGTGGGGCCATTATACTGTATGCATCTTTATGTGGGGCCATTATTCAGTATGGAGCATCATGTGGGGCCATTATACTGTATGCAGCAGTATATGAGGCCATTATTCAGTATGGAGCATCATGTGGGGCCATTATACTGTATGCATCATTATGTGGGGCCATTATTCAGTATGGAGCATCATGTGGGGCCATTATACTGTATGCAGCAGTATGTGGGGCCATTATTCAGTATGGAGCATCATGTGAGGCCATTATACTGTATGCATCATCATGTGGGGCCATTATTCAGTATGCATCATCATATGGGGCCATTATACTGTATGCATCATTATGTGGGGCCATTATTCAGTATGCATCATGTGGGGCCATTATACTGTATGCAGCAGTATATGGGGCCATTATTCAGTATGCATCATCATGTGGGGTCATTATACTGTATGCAGCAGTATATGGGGCCATTATTCAGTATGGAGCATCATGTGGGGCCATTATACTGTATGCAGCAGTATATGGGGCCATTATTCAATATGGAGCATCATGTGGGGCCATTTTACTGTATGCAGCAGTATATGGGGCCATTATTCAGTAGTTTTTTTCTTTCCCATCTTTCTTTCTCTCTCTGTTTTTCTTTCTCTCTGTTCTTTCTTTCCCCTCTTTCTTTCTATCTCTGTTCTTTATTTCTCTTTCTTTCACTCTCTGTTCTTTCTTTCTCTCTGTTCTTTCTTTCCACTCTTTCTTTCTGTTCTTTTTCTCTCTCGCTCTCTGTTCTTTCTATCTGTTTTCTTTATTTCTCTTTCTCTCTCTCTCTGTTCTTTGTTTCCCATCTTTCTTTCTCTCTGTCTCTCTGTTCTTTCTTTCTCTCTTTGTTCTTTCTTTCCCCTATTTCTTTTTTTCTCTCTGTTCTTTTTTTCTGTCCCCTCTTTCTTTTTCTGTTCTTTCTTTCTTTCTCTCTGTTCTTTCTTTCCCGTCTTTTTTCTCTCTCTCTGTTCTTTTCTCTCTCTGTTCTTTCTTTCCCCTCTTTGTTTTTTTTCTCTCTCTCTGTTCTTTCTTTTCCCTTTCTTTGTTTATTTATTTCTCTCTCTACTTTCTTTCTGTTCTTTCTTGCTTTCCCCTCTTTCTCTCTCTCCTTACTCTGTTTTATTTTTTTTCTCTCTCTGTTCTTTCTTTTACTCAGTACCAGTGTGCCCATAGTACCAGTCACTTTGCCCTCAGTACCAGTCAGTGTGATCACCAGTGCTAAATGGGTGTGGTCGGGGCGTGGACATGGGTGTGACTAGTTGTGAAATGGGTGTGGTCGGGCGTGGCCGCGCGACGCAACCTTCCTCGCTCAAATTGGGCGCCTTTTTGCAGTTCGCCTCAGGCATCACAGAGGCTAGATTCACCCTGGATATGGGTTGAATTAGATGGACTTAAAGTCTTCCTTCAACCTTAATAACTATGTTACTATGTTACATGACATCACGGCAGGTCCTGACCCACCAGCCGGTCACATTGAATTCTGGGAGTTTTCTCGGTTTCTTCTAGGTCCGTGGTTCTATAGGTGAGATACAGCAGTGCAGCCAGCAGGGGGCAGCGCCTCCCACACAGCCTCTTCTCTGCTCACATAGTGCTGCTGCAGGCAGTAATGTCACCATAGGGGGCGCAGTGGAGCTGCCTGGATTTACATGCACTAGTACGTACCGTACCACATGTCCGTCTGACCCCGGCGTGTAGCATCAGCAACGTCTATTCATAATGTAAGATGTTACTTGAGATGTGATTTTTATCCCATTCCCCCTCAGGTTCCTTATGTTCAGGACTCTTTCCCTTTATTAGATGATGGTCCTCTCCATCAGTGACCCCCCGAGGATGGAGCAGGACACAGACCACATGGCGGCTCGGATATTAGACCTCACCCTGGAGATAATCTACTGGATCACTGGAGAGGTGAGAGCTTCACATCACATCACTCTGATCTCTAGGGATAAAGCAGGGAAATGGCGGGAAAGGTGAAGGATTCTTGGCCTCTGTGTAGTGATCGGCGTCTCCCCATACACAGGATCACACGGTAGTGAAGACGTCGTCTGGGGAGTGTGTGACCCCCCGTGTGTCAGGAGGGCGGAGCAGGACCCCGAGTGACATCACCGAGCCTCCACCTCATTCACTGATACATGAACAGAAGATCCTAGAACTGACCAATAGGATCACTGAGCTGCTGAGCGGAGAGGTGAGCGCTGCCGGGAATGCTGGGACATTATAGAATAACGCCGGGGGAGGGGTCTGCTAATGACGGGTCATTGTGTGTGTCAGGTTCCTATAAGG